>JAHWXV010239810.1:0-10865 GCA_024586415.1 Phrixothrix hirtus | reverse complement strand
GCCAGAAATCCTAGCAATTTTGAATTAATTGCTAGGTAACACACACTCCGCCCACTAGGGAAGTCGGTACACGTACCGACGACAAAATTCGCTACAAAAAGGATAAAACATCCGTCGGAGATTTAAAAGAATTGAATTCTTGGGGCTCTATTAGCCAATCATCTATTGCTATTGCAACCAGCGTGTCCAGCCACCCAGCACTGATGAACCCCACTAGGGCGAAACGATTGGTCTGCTTGTGTTGTGTCACGCTGTTTGGAAATGCAAACTTTTATATTTTTACCTATTTAGTTAGGTTAAAAATCTTTTTGTGAGAAGCCTTAGAATTGTTCATGTTACAGTTTAATGGCTTTCCACCTTGTGTCGAATTAATTTTTAAAATTAGTGCCATTATTAGGCGGAATCTTCTTATTTATATCAAAATAACTCCTAAGAAAACAATAGATGGCTCTACCATATTTTGTCATATATATATATGACAACAAATCTCGTCTGAAAATATAATGTAATGTGGTTCCCACGTAATAATTTTATAAGCACCCTAAATTTTAAGTATGAAAATTGCGCAATAAAGGAATTTGAAGATAATGTTCACATTTATTAAGTGCTGAATCATTTTAAGATAAAATACAGATGTTTGTTTACAGCCATAAATAATAAAATGTTTTAAGCAAACCAATAAACATCTTTTTAATTAACTAGTAAATGTGAGCAATTCTAATTTATCTATAATTTTGTTTTCATTAAATTATGTGGCTGTTATATGGTACTGCATAATCATCTTGTAATAAAGATGAAAACTTACGCAATACTTTGTCAGATTTTACTTTTTTAAGTAGTAAATAACTAAAAAATTAATTAAAAAGGTTATATTTATCAATCATTGTTACTTGGTATTTCATCATGTTTCCAGAAATTTGTTCGTATGTTTCCTTGTTGGCCGAGACTTGCGAAATCCCTTTGGCCCTACCAGAATTTTACAGAATCTGGATGAGGGATTTTTAGCGTGCCAAACATTACATTGACACGGGACCTACGATTTTACTTCCTTGTCGAGAAGGCTTGTTTTCAAATTTTTCTCCGCTGAAAAATTTACCGACCTTGTTCGGGTTCGAACCCGTCTCCCTTGGCTGCACAGACAAACATACTAACGACTACATCAATCGGGGCCGGCAGAAGTTTGTTAGTTTGTAACTGATTAGGTTTGATGCGCGCGGGCGTAAAAATACGCTGCGCCACGATCTAATTTTGTGTACGAATTAGAACAATTGAACTTGTAGTGCGCACAGATCGTACCGTAAAAGCTAATAGTAATCTACTCAAAGTGACGCAACTGAAGACGTCGCGCGTCATCGTGTATGTGAGAGTTTGCATACGTGGTTAATTTTCGTTGTATGCATTAGTATTCTATATACAAAGCTTTTAGTTTAAATTATATTTTTTGATTGAGTTGTTAACCCGCTGTATGTCGCTTGCGGTAGCGTTTCGCGATATATTTTCACGTTCGTGTACAACAAGCTTCACTTTTAACCGAAAATATTTTAGGATAGTTTGTTACAAATATAGTACATCTTACAAGTCTGGAACCATAGACAAAATGAGAAACTAACAACATGCATCTCCCATTGACTCTCATGGGTAGCTCAAGATAGTTCTCTAGTCTTTCATGGCCCGAGAAAGGCTGTCAAGAGCAAGTACAGCACATATGATTCAGGCTTATGATTTTCTCGGAGTACATCATAGTCTGCAGGTAGCACCACAGATAAAAGTTGAGCGATGTTAGGACTTTTTGGAATGCCACTCAACAGGGCGTCTACAACCGGTGGCGCATTGTGCGAATTTGTCAATTGTCATGTGCCGATGCACCGTCGCATTAAAACATAGGTATAAAAATCATCTTCATGGTTAAATATGGCGGAAAATGCTAATTCCTATGTCTGGGCAAAGAACATTCTAGATGCCATACCTAATCAAAAGACGAGCACCTTGTTCTTTTAACATCTGCATCTAGTGAAGGTTCTTTGACGTTTTCGTAGAGTGAGATTTGTGTATTCCTGATTGCCTTGGCCGAATTTCTGTATCACTTGAATTTTGTGCGGATACCATGTACCGAGTTTCTAAATACTCTAGATGCTACTTTTCGAAAACCCCGTCTCTGAGGACAATCTGCTTTAATACATCGATGCAGGCACATTTAAGTTGTCTCTTGACGCCCTTGATGACCTACGTGCGGTTTGCTTACCACAAATCCCGCTTCTTGAAATTGTTTAACGAGTTTTCTCACGCAACTTCTGGGCACAGCTGTTTTCATCTCCTTCGCAATGATAGGAAGAGCCGACATCGAAGGATCAAAGAGCGAAGTCGCTATGAACACTTGGCCGCCACAAGCCAGTTATCCCTGTGGTAACTTTTCTGACACCTCTTGCTGAAAACTCTTCAAGCCAAAAGAATCGATAGGCCGCGCTTTCGCAGTCCCTATGCGTACTGAACATCGGGATCAAGCCAGCTTTTGCCCTTTTGCTCTACGCTAAGCTGGCCTTAGGACACCTGCATTATTCTTTGACAGATGTACCGTTACATACGTCATTTTGGTTCCAGATTCCTTGTAGAACACTTACTTTGAAAACATGTCCAAGTGATATACATATATACCTGAATCCGCAGATATCGGGGAAGTATTTCTATTTATACCTAACTCAGTTCTCCCAAATTCATCCCTGTTCTACATCCTTGGCTTAGGTCTGAGTGATTCCTATAGCAACCCACTTCCGTATAAGGACATTTATATGACAGTCATGTTCGTGAACCTACTTTAGAAAATTCGAGCCACTTTATAGTTTCCAAGTTTATAAATGACATTTTTATGGTAACGTCAATCATATTTTCGACAGCCTGTAGTTCATCACTTTGCATTGCTTTAGAAATAGTTGATTACAACCATTTTTGCATGCGAAATATTCCGATTGATATCTTCATGCCTTGACGAACATTGTGGGCGCCAGAACACTGGCGTCAATTTTTCACAATTATAATCAAGTCTTCAGAACACACTTTTTACTCTGGATTGTGCAAGATGAAATTTAGAGCTTAAATTGTCTGAGTGTTTAGTTCTCTGGGAAAACGAATAGCGCAGCTTCTTGGTGCGCTAGATCAGTGCTTCTCACACTAACCATCGCAAGCACCACTAATGCGCACTTCTTTTAAAAGGATACCCGCGTAAAACCAGCCTTTTGGACGTAACAACTGATTGCTGAGACAATTCACAGAATGAGAAATTATATAATTGGTCTAATCAGAAAGACTTCATTGCTACATTCGTTTTTAATTTATTTATAAGGTTTTTCCATAGACAGGGTAAGGAATTTTAAAGTATTGATTTAACTTTCATGTAATTTTAAAACTCTGTCACCGTAGAGTTGAGGAACTAATATAGAAAGTCACAAAACTGTCAGATGGGTATCATAGATCCTGCAAAGTTAATATCAAATTTCCTGCTCGTTTATATTTCATAAGCTCGTATCCATGACAGTGCTTTCAAACTGTTTGTATACAATTTTTTATTTTATCTTGTATGTTAAAAATAAGTTTTGGAGAAGGATGTAAATTTAGCAACATTTCGATGCTCATTAAGAAACTAATATTTTAATTTTTCTCCATTTTCCTTTATAAATCAAGGTAAGGATATTTCTTGGAATTTATTATCCTCATTTTAAATAGTATCTACCATAACTAGCGCGTTAAACTTCCATTAATTAATTTAAGTTGAGTTTTTCTTTCCTTTATCTTTCCCTCATATATTCTACACCAGTTTATATAAAACATTTCTCTATGGAACTTTGAACGCAATCGATTTTAATTGTTTATATAAATAAATATTTAACTAGATACACCGATATATCTATATATCTATAATAAGTGCGAACGCATTATCATGCTATGAGGAGGAACAAATTTCGAATCGAAACACCGATGTTTCGATTCAAAATTAGTTCCTCGTCATAGCATCATAATGCGTTCGCACTTATTTCTAGCCGATGCTGGTGGGGTTCTAGATTCTATTGTGACTGACCAAATTTTTAGCACGTTCAGACTGATCATAGCTCATCGTCAACATGGTTTTTATACAGGTTATAGTACTTTTGTACACTCATTATATTCATTCGGTATTTGAATGTGGTCAACAAGTCGATGCCATATATACAGACATCTCCAAAGCCTTTGATCAAGTCGATCACGGTTTGTTGTTACAAAAGCCGAGCTTCGAATCCCATTTTCTTGGATAAAATTGTATTGGAATTCTCGTTGTCAATTTGTACGTATATCCAACTATTAATCTAAAAAAATATTGATTGCTTCAGGTGTTCCACATGGCAGTCATTTGGGACCAATCCAGTTTTCATTACTTATTAATGATATTGTTAATGTTATTAAATTTTCTAAAGTAGTATAGTACCAATTAGGTTGTAACCTGTAGGTGTTAATGATTACATAAATAAATAAAGAGTTAAAGAAAACCGCCCTCACTTCTTAATTTTTGTTAGAGATCGGCTTTAGCTGTCCTTACGAAGTAACACAACGCAGCTCATCATTTCCCTTCTTTCTTAAGTTCTGTATCTTCTGTCATCCGTGGCGAGCGTAATCGCTCCATCGCTAGTTTCAAATCAGCCAACCCTCGATAATCCCATATATCTCAAATTACCTTCAATAGGATATTACAAAATTGATGACATGTAATGTTCCCACAACCACTATGAAAAATGAATAATTTCTCATAGGTTACTATCATTGAAAGTTACATATTTCGCAACGAAACTGTTGTGAATTGGCCACCGCGTGGTCGTGTGAAATATATTTCGCACGCTTATAGTAAAATCGACGATGCTTATTCGGATGTAAGCAAGTTTAACTGGCAATTGTAAAAGTTACTACGAAATCTCTTTCAAATATAAATGGTCAGCGGAAAATCATGGTGTATAACACGTTCTGAATGAATATTTCACATGAGCGTGAGTTTAAGCCGCGGGTCGAACGGCTAGCGCTAGTTATACAATATTTCCTTGGAAAATTGTCCAGAATTCGGGTACTTTTTTAAAAACTAAGGGCAGAAAAAAATTAATGAAATAGTTAGAATCTGTTTATAGCGCTAACGTTTTGGGAGCTTCATTCTACCTTCATCAGGGTTTGAAAATGTTTTATTGATTTTTTTGTGAAATATTAACGAAACAAATCAATAAGTAAATTTTCAGGCCTTGCTGAAGGAAGAAAAAAGCTCTTGAAACTTTAGTCTTATAAACAAGTTTTAACCATTTAATTAATTAATTGTGGGCACTGCTTCAATGAGTTTTTGAGTAAGAACCGTTCGCGCATTATGGCCGCGCGAGTATTTGCCAAAGGCTGTCAGGCATAGTCACGTGGTATGTAGCTACACAGCTAGTGTGTTTCAAGTTAGTGCGTGAATTGGTTGATTTTATGCCTTGGTTTAATTGAAAATCCCGATTAAAATTCATGGTGTGATTAGATTTTTGTTCATCCACTGAAATGCATCGGTAGCTCTTGGAAGTATATGGGACAAAGTGTTATACACGATGGAAATGCGTGCACGTTGTGTAGATGGTTTAAAGAATGAAGAACCATACGGAAAGGGCTGGGAGGCTGACTGTCATCACCGAGCATTTGATACAAGTCGACAGCCACATTTGTGACAACTGACGATTCGCTATTGGTAAGCTGCATATGTCATTTCATCAAGTATCGCGAGCTGTGATTTACGACATTGCTACTTAAAACTTTAGTGCATGATGCATTGCAAAAAATGTTTACAGGAGAGCACGCAATATGGCGCATTTATTGTCACCTATGGTGCGGTATGAGAAGGATAGTGATAGATTTTGACCCTGTGACATAACGAATTCTGGATCTTTCACGACAATTTAATGAATGGCATCTTCCGACTCACCGACAAAACCGTAAAAGTTCAAGCAGACTCCGTCAGCCCAAAAATCATGGCTGCAGTCTTTTGGGATTCAAAAGGCACTTTTTGGTTGAGTTTATCCTTCGAGGATTGACAATAAACGCAGAAGCATAACAGTCATTAAGCTCAGGAGAACCATCCAAAACCTCTGCCGAAGTCTGCGCGCAAGCATTAACGATCAGCCGCACGGTGCAGCAAGGACAACTGCGCTAGTAGAACATTTTCATCTCCATTACAGTCCTGGCGTTTCACCTTTGAACTTCCATCTTTACTCAAATTTAGGTCTAACGACGATGAGCTGAAACAACGAGTTACTACTTGGTTCAACAAACAAGCGCCATATTGCTTTGACGATGGTACAAGGGGTGCTGCATGTGTTTCGGAAATCGAGTACTTTCGTCGTTGTTAGAGAACCGTAGATGGCACTATCATCAAATTTGACATCTTTTAGATTATGTAGCATTGAGAGGTGAATAAAACATCATTTGGTAATGTTTGTATTTAAGAGTAAAATAAACAACTATCGACAAAAGTTGAATTAAATCGGGAGCATTTTCGTTCAATGATTTTTTAAGTAATTTAACTCAACAACAATGTATGGTTCGTCTTGTTTCGGCTTTTGGTAACGATGCACCACCCAAAGCAAAAATTTATCGCTAGTTTTCAGAATTCAAGTTTGGTCGCAGTAGCCTCAGTGACGAATTTCGCGAAGGTCGTCCGCGAACTAGTGTTGTTTCAAAAACATTGATGCTGTGCGTGAGATGATTGAGATGAATCGGCATGTGACTTACCGCGAAATAGAATCGACTCTTGGCATTGACATGAAATAAATATCAACGATTTTGCATGACCATTTGGATGTGAAAAAATTATGTGCCCGATGGATTCTACACAATTTGACGGAGGCTCAAAAAGCGGCTCGCGTTCAATGGAGCAAGGAAATGCTGAACAAATTTAACCATGGCGCTTCAAATTTGGTTTATAACAGGTGACGAAACTTGGATTTATTCATATGAGCCAGAAACAAAGCAACAGTCGCGCGTTCGGGTATTTCAAGGTGAATTAAATCCAACAAAACACGAAGTGTTTCAAAGAAAATGATCGCAACATTTTTCAGTGTTACTGGTCACGTTGCTATCGTCGCTTTAGAGGATCGTCGCACGGTCAATGGAGATTAATATACAAGCATTTGCTTATAGGAAGTCATCAATTAAATTGGGAAAACTAATGCAAAACGTCGGATCATCTTGCACCATGACAAAGCATCGTCAGTCACAGATCACAAACTGTCGATTATTTGAAGCGACAAAAGGTAGAGTTAATGACAATCCGGATTTAAGTCCAAATGTTTTCTTTTTATTCCCGGTTGTCAAAAATAAAATGCATGGAACTCATATTTCAATACCTGAAAATGCTGGGGAAGCATTCAAAACTCACATTTCTGGTATACCATCTTCGAAATGGAAAAAGTGCTTCAACAACTGATTCAAACTCATGCAAAAGTATATTGATTTTATGGGAGAATATTTTGAAAAACAATAGAAGCATATTACTGTATTTTCATTGTGTTTTCATACCTATTGCAGCACCCCTCGTATAACAAACTAGCGCCACGTTTATACAAGTGCTTAGATCTTAATTCTGATTGCACAGAAAAGTAGGTTAACATTATAGTTTTATTTCCATTTGTAAGTTTGTTAATAAATAAAGTTTTCTTGTCTATACGGTAAATTGATCTTACTTGAAAAAGTGACGCGCAGCTATACGGTGTGTTACATTTAAGATTACATTCCTTTTAGGTGGTGAAAGTTTAAAATAGATGGAAAATATCGTAAAAGTATAAAAATATCAAATTAACATAAAATAAAACAGTAAGGGTACAAACTTAACATAAAAATTTCTAAATAAACGATAGTACATTAAGCAAACCTTTTATAGAAGTTTAAGTACAAAAAAATTAATTTAAAAGTTTTGAAAGTTTGAGGTTAAAACTAAAATATCAAGCTTTTGGTATAAAACATTTGTTAACACTCAAATGTACGTATGTAGATAGGTAACAAAGCATACAGAACTTTTAAGTGAATCGTTCGAAGCAACAGCAGTGCCAACTTTTTAATCACAATCAAGTAATTCAGGACAACATAACTTACCTGTACAGATCCTAATAGAACTTATAAAGGGTGTCCCAATAAAAACGCCGGATTTAATAAGGAAATCAAATATTGTATTTTAATGAAATGTCATATATTTCTGTATAATACAAAAGGGTATATGTTTCCGTTAAATAATGAAATATAATATCTGGCAAATGCACTCCATGACTTACTCTACATGCAGTTACTGCATCAATCAAATTCGTGATGACATTTACGCAGACTTGCTCCTCCACTTGGTCGATGACACGTCGTATCTCATTCTGTAGCTCTGTTATGGTTCGGGGATTGTTTTCATAAACCTGCGATTTCAGAAACTCCCACAGAAAGAAGTCGTATGGAGTCAGACTGCATGACTGCGCGTTTCTCGAGTGAACTCGGCCTGAAAATTTCTCGTGTAGCAAGGAAATCGTCTGATGGGCGGTGTGGCAGGTAGCGCCATCCTGCTAGAACCGTACGTCTTCGATAGCAATTCCATTCAAATAAGGCCACAAAAAATACTCAATCATAGTGCGGTAACGTTCTCCATTGACTGTTACGTAATTTCCATCGTTATCTTGGAAAAAAGTACGGCCCGATTATTCCACCTGCCCAAAATCCACACCATGTAGTAACTCGTTCAGAATGCATTCCCCTTTCATGGATTTCTCGAAGGTTTTCTGTCGCCCAAATTCGAGAGTTTTGTTTGTTTACAAAGCTGTCTGGGCAAAAATGCGCCTCATCACTAAAGATGATTTTCTTTGGAAAATCGTTGTCTGTAAGTTGTCTTTCCAAAATCCAGTCAACGAACTGTCTCTGTAGGATATGATCGGTTGCTTCCAGTTGTTGTGTTAACTGAATTTTGTAGGCCTTCATGTGAAGATCTTTCACGAGAATTCACTGCAAGGAACTTCTCGTAATTCCCAACTGTTCTGAACGGCGACAAATGGATCTTGGTGGACTTACCAAAAGGTAACAATTTAAGGTAGGATTAGATGTAAATCATCTAATCGGAAAAAATTTTTTAAAAAAGACAGCTGAAAGTGTATGTCGGACGACATTGTTCTAAAATAAACATTTATTGGAAATTTACAAGCATTAAAAATATTTAAAAGATCGTAACTTTAGTAATGAACGCGTAATATAACAATAGAATCATGTGTGCAGACATAAATAAACTCAAAGTTTTTTATGGTTAAGAAATAACATTTCTACAGCCATTTATCGGAAGAAACTGCAGACATGTGACTCTAAGTGAATGCATTTTTTCATTTTTGAATTGCTCACATAAGCTGAAATTAGAGTTAATGTGTAAAAATAAATAAAACAAATAAAACTAAAATTACTGGAGAAATCATGACATTGTTGCTTATTTTAATCTAAACGGTAACTCAGACGAAATTTGTATTGTAAGTTTAATTTTAGAAAATGTTGAAAATGTTTATGTTAGTATAGTTTATTTTATTTCAAAAGTTTGTTTATTCGAAACGTTAACAATAAATAATTTTTACTTGATTAAATTGTTTTTAATTTTTATTTTTAAAAATTGAGTTGTGCTCAATTAATCCGCAAGCAGTGAAAAATTACCAAACTTTTTGATTACATTTAATTAGAATTAATTAAAATTTGGGCGGGAAAGAATTTTAGTAAGATTTAAATTTAAATAATTGGAATCAATGTGCAAATGTGACTGAAGGCATATTGATTTAAGGACAAAATAATTCAAATTATCAAAACTTAAATACACTCAATTGCAAAAAAAGTGGGGCACTTCAATTTTACCACCTTTTTTAGTCATTCTTTTTGAATAAAGATTAGAATTAATGTAAATCGAATTGAGATGGCTGTAACTTTTTTGTATCATAAGTATTGGAATTAATAAGCTTGAGAAAATTTTGTTTCAACTTCAGCATTCTTGATCAGTTTTAATCAAATTTCTTATATACTGGGAACCCATTTTTATTGAAATTTTTTGCAAAAAGTGCTTCTTATTGGTCGTTCGAAGTGAACTAAAGTTAGTTATATCTGAAAA
The DNA here is from genome assembly GCA_024586415.1 of Phrixothrix hirtus. Lineage (NCBI taxonomy): Eukaryota > Metazoa > Arthropoda > Insecta > Coleoptera > Phengodidae > Phrixothrix > Phrixothrix hirtus. The sequence goes on along the minus strand of JAHWXV010239810.1, from coordinate 730 downwards.
TGCAAATAACTGGCGAAAAGATGGCAAGAGCTGTGGCCTTAATTGACGATGGCCGAAGCGTTCGATGTACTGCTCGGGCTATTGGAAAACCTGAAAAAACAGTTTGTAGGGCAGTTCGTCGTTACCGTGCGACTCAAAGATACGATAGGCGTCCTGGTTCAGGTCGCTTTAGAGCAACATCTGCCAGAGACAAACGATTTTTAATACTCCAAAGTCTCCGAAATTGTCACCAAACAGCTGTGGAAATAGCTCGAAGGCTAAGAGCTGTTCGTGATACAACTGCCTGTGCTCAGACAGTGAGACGAAGGAGAGGGCATATGGTTTGAATGCAAGAAGACCCAACCGAGTACTACGAGTCACAAGACAGCACAAACAAAATAAAGCAGAGTTTGGTGCAATTCATCAGGAATGTGGATGAAACGATTGGAGACGCGTCCTCTTCTCCGATGTATCCCGATTTATTCTGCGATAACCAGATGGAGCTCATAGAGTATGAAAAAGGCGAGGGGAAAGATTTATTCCAGCCACTGTTGTTGAACAAGAAAAGGTTTGGGAGGCACTGTGATGGTTTGGGCTGGAATTTTGTTAGAGGCCAAAACGGATCTTTTCATTCTTAAGGAACGGGCTTTAAACGCGAATGGTTACATCAGGAACATTCTTCAGGATTATGTTGTTCCTTTTGCACCTTTTATTGGACCAAATTTCTTGTTTATGCAAGATAACGCAAGAC
>JAHWXV010239798.1:0-17320 GCA_024586415.1 Phrixothrix hirtus | reverse complement strand
TATATATATATATATATATATATATATATATATATATGTATTGTAGCATTCGAATTCATCTTTCTAATATGATTCGATCCTTGTAGGAAAGGAAACGATCGTAAACAATAAATTTAATTCGATTTTACTTACAAGCATTAGAATATGGTATGCGAGGATCTATATATCCTATTTTTTTATATTACCGCTCTTTTTGCGTACACCCATGTCTGTTTATTGTTATTTTTTGTATGTTGACGTTTTTGACATTTGAATTAGTTGTCAATACGCTACGTTAACCTGCTTAAGCTTTAAAATTATTTTTTGATAAGTGAAAATGGCCCACCTTTATGAAAATAATGAACTAGTAGCTTATACGAAAAACGCTTTCCCCAACGAGTCTATTCCAACTTTAAGAATTTTATTAATCTTGTCCAACGTGCTGAACATGATGAACGACAAGGAGGAAGATCAAGAATGAATGTCAGGAATGAAGAGTGAATTTTGAATCTTGTTGAGGAAGATCTGACGTTTAGTAATCGAGAAATCGGACGTCGGATGAATGGAAGTCAAACTAAAGTGTGGAAGATATTACGTGAAAATCAGTTTATCCCTTTCAGGTGCAATGTATCCAAGCATTGCAACTCGAAAAGCTCCCCACAGAGTTTAGTTCTGCGAATGTCTCTTGCAGAAACACAGAGGATGAAAACGTTACACTGAAATTTTTATCTATGCAATCGAAAGAACCAATTTTCAGTAAAGTTTTTCCAGCAACGATTGTGAATTGGATACATGTTGGGCCACACATTTTACTGGAACGTTTAACAGGTGATTTGTATTTGAAATTTTTACAACAAAATCTTTCTCCGCTAATTGCGAGAGTTACCATTAAACATGCGGTAGGCAGGTTTTTATAGGATGGAGACACTTGCCCATTTTCGCCGGGAAATCGTAAGTTTTGGGTCACACTTGTCCAAATAAGTGGGTTGGTCGGAATGAACCAATTGCGTGGTCACCGAGTTCACCAGACCTTAACCCATGCTTTTTTGTGGGGCGTACATAAAGAATTTAGTGTTTCAAACGGCAGTAAATACACGAGATAAATTGATTGCCAGAATAAATCAGGCTGTTGAAATAATTCGGGGAACACCGCGTTCACTATTGAATGCCGTTAAGGAACAGTGGTTGCATTGTGGTGATAATTTTGAACATATTCTTTAAGTTACGTTTCGGACATACCTATTGTTTTATTTTAAATAAACATTTAATGCAATAACTGTTACTTTTCTCGCTTATTTTTGGCAATTTCTAAAAAGTTAGTTGTAAAAGTTGCCCATTTTAATTAGTAGAATACATAGTTTAAATATCGTGCCAACGAAAAGGAGTGCATCCAGGGCGGTAAAAATTTTTAAAAATCTAGGGAATTTATTACTGATGTGTTTCTTCCTAACCAAAAAAACAAGATGTCAACCATAGACGTGTATCTATATTTTAGATATGTTTAATATTTTAATTATTTTAATTAATGTTTTAACTAACATTAAATGAAAAATGTCCTAATTCATTTTTAACAATCAATAAGCAAATTGAAATTCCAATATATTATTTTAATTATCAATTATAAATGTTTTTTATAAGTGACGCCTCTGGTAAAATAATTATCTGATAACTTTAATTTCCGTACCACCAATTTGTAAGTTTAGTTGCCTATCCACAAATCTGCATGCTTTCTCGATGACTCGTTAATATTATCAATTTAAAAATCATCCAGTATATTATTTAAAAATACTTTGTTTTATTAAATTTCTTAATAAGTAAATGCCAAAGAATTGCTCCTACTGAAAGGAAAATTGCTAAAATAGCATATAAGGATCAACGCTTAAAAGCTTTCTATATAAAGGGTGTCTCATCGGGACCGCACGATATGATTTTAAAAAAAACGTTAATTGTTTAAGTGAAATTATATTTAATTTCAATTTATATTTTAAACAATATGTCCGCTAAAGGTCCTCACAAATATGCAGCTCAATTTCACCAATCACGCGTTGAATCTCGACCTTGAGCTCGTGAATCGTTTCTGACTTACTGCCGTAAACCTGCGATTTCATAAAACCCCATAGGAACGTCAGACAGCGTTAAATCGTGCAAATTTGCTGGCCAGTTGACATCTGAGTTTCGAGAGGTGATACGATCTGAAAATTGCTGGAGTAGCCGTTCGATTGATTCTTGAGCAATATGACAGGTGATGTCGTCCTGCTGGAGTCACATATCATGAAGACCCATGCCGGTCAATTGAGGTCATAAACAATCTATGATTATACTGCGTGAACGAATGCCATTTACGGTAACTGTATTTCCGTATGGCCTTATCATTCCACCTGTCCAAATACCGCAAGGGATAATGACTCGTTCAGGATGCATTAGTTTCTTCCAAATCTCTTGAGGATTTCTTGTTCCCCAAATATGACAATTTTGTTTGTTTACCAAGTTACCCACTTCAAAGTGCGCCTCATTGCTGAAGATGATCTTCTTCGCAAAAATGTTATATCCTCATTTAGTTTCCCCAAAACTCAACTAAAAAATTGTCCGCGGTTCAAATGATCTGTTATCTTAAGTTCCTGCGTCAACTGAATTTTGTATGACAGCGTAGATCTTTTCATAATATTTGCTGCATAGAGGCTCCCGAGAAGTTCACTTGTTATAAACGACGTCTAATTGATGTTTTCGAATTATCGGCGATGTCCTCCATTGTCCGAAAGGAATGTACACGTAATCGAGATCCTTGATCTTTCTAACAATTGACGTCCGATTTATCGACTGAAAATTTTATGCACATTATGTGTTATCTCCGGATAACATTCAGTATACTTGTAATGAATTTTCACAATAATACCTTGCTGTTCTTTGGTGTAGCGTTCTGTAACTATTAATTGCAGTAACAGTAAATATTCAACGTCAAAATTTCAACGCTACTAACCTTAGGCAAAAATGGCAACAATTTTAAAATATGCGCTCTCGATAAGATTCCCTTTAGTTTCAATTACTGCTAGAACCGTATTAAATCCATCTCAACTAAAACAAAAAAATTGTTTGATTTTCTAAAACCTGTGAGATTTTATGTAGGTGAAAAGAATCAGTAACCTTTTGTAATAATAAATGGTAAATGATAACATACCGTATAAGCGTTTATATCGAACGTTTAAGGAATCTTAGAAAACTGTTTGTTATAACCGAGTTACATACGAAGGAATAAATTAAAGAAATTATCAGATAACAATGTTTTAAATACATAAATATTGTAATATCTAGTATTATTATATGCATTTTATTTAAATATAGAAAATGTATCATAGAGGTTTTCTAATGAAAATAGTGTCGTAATTTTTGGTTCTTCGATTGGTACGCCATCTGTATTTATACGCACACATATTACAAATTTACAGAATTAATTCGCTTATAATGGATCAAATTAATAATTTTCAGTCCATCAAAGATGAACACGTATTATAGTGAATGTATTGAAACCGACAGTTTTCAAAAATCGCGAATGTAGCGCTTATGGGATTCGTTGACTATAATACAAATCCTATATTTATGAAACAACCTTGTAAGTTACACACTACATAAAGGACGTCTATATTAAAGAACGTTTTGCATAGTTTATTACGATCCTCTGTTTTTTAAGTTGATGAATTTGGAAAGCGCAGTTTCATAGTTTTGGATCTCTTGGTGTATATCTTTATATATCAATTTATTGATTAATTCAAGTACTTATCTGCAAATAACAATTAAAAACGATTCTGATAATCCTTTTTCAATTTTAGGTTAATTTTTTTAAGTCCAGGTCAAGAAATAAATTATTTATATCAGATAATAAATTCCAATATTTAGTTAAAAATCCTTACTATTTTTTTGAGTACATTGTTATGTAAGACTGTATAATGCAATATTTAACACTTTTGGAAAGCGCGTGTTTCTAACTAAAATAATTTAGGCAGTCAAGTGAGATTATCACGGCAGTTCTACTGCTGCAGATAGTGATTTAAGTGTAGGATGAAAAATATATTTAGAACGAGTGAAACAAAGAACGCTGTACTCAGGAATGTAGGTTCCGTAAAGTTAAAGTACTAGGAATTACCCAAGGTTGCTTTTAAGGGAGGAGGTTGCAACAATTTTTTTAATTATTAATTATTAATTAATTACTAATTACTACTACTAATTACTAATTAATAATTTTATGGCTAGAATATTTCAGTGATTTAGTTAGTAAATTGATGTGAGGGAGACCTGTAGTATTACATACAACTAAATATACAATTGCTAAATATCTAGAATTACTAGCAGTTTCAAATGGATTTTTAAATAAAGGAGTACATTCTGACGTTATAGTTGATGGAATCTCTAAGGAAACATCTTGACCAAGCTCTCAAATTAATCACTTGCGGTAAGTTCAATTGTTTAATTTTTTTCTTAAGCAAATTAATTCGAGATTCTGGCAATTACATCAATTATGATGCCGAAAAATACACCTTTTTATTTAAATTACCTTTGAAACTGCTAATAATTAGAGATATTTAATAATTGTATATTGGGTTGCATATAGTAATATCTTTAAAAAGAATAAATAATTTCTCAATCATCTAACTACGTGAAATAAACATTGAATTTTGTGCCATTTAACCTTCAAATAGTCACATTGTGCTGTAATTGTTTGGTATTTAGTCTAAATTAGACTAAAATAATAATATGTGGTATAAATTATGATTTCCTATTACGACAATATTGAACGCTCCATAAGTATGCATAGTAGTGTAAGGATAAAGGAGAATCAGAAATAATGTATTAAAGGAATGAACTAAAATTGCTCAAAGGAGGTTTCCGTAAAAGTTGAACTAGGGCATAATTCAGTTTGTTAGGGTACTTCAAACGAACTACAGTTCCCGAACTATAGTAAGTTGCACTAATTCTCCTATTAAATTTATGTATCTGTACGATTCATGTGAAAGGTGTCAGTTCTATTACATTTCCTAGGAGTCAGACTCCAAAAAATGATGTATTTCTATTAAAAATAGCCGTTGGATTAGGCGTAGAATTTTTATTTGGCAAACTTGCGTTGCTGAAATATTAAGAACTAAGCCTGTGTCAAAAAAATTAACGAATTTTGACGTTTATTATATTGAAATGTAAGTGAATGAAGGAAACGCATATTATTTATACTCGAATAATTTTAAAATTTTTATTTCCTTTATATAGCAAATGTTGATATAATCTTTTAATATAGGTTTACCTAAGAACATTCTAGCGTATGTCCATGCAATCAATTATGAGTTTAGTATTTTAAACAATGAGTGAAATCTAATCTGTGATGTTCAATATACATGGTTAACTGTTTCCAATCTTTGATTTAAAATTCAAGTAAGAATTAAATATTTTCTTAATTAGCGAGGTTTAGCAGATGAATTTAGTACTTGTATTAACCAGTGTAAACAACTTCAATTTGCATAATGAATTTGACTTTCAACAATTGTCAGGTTATTAGAAATTCCCACGAGTTCATTGAGCTTCCTGTGTCCTTGCGATCAAAGATTTTGATATTTCATTTATTATATCACTTTAAGGTAAAATGCGTATTTTTAATTGTAACAAAACAGTATGTTTGTCCATCTTCATCAGTTCTTACATGTAGACAAGTTGTTCAATTTGGATTAAAATAATGCGTGATACAGAGTAATAATATCACTAAGATAAAACGGACAGAACAAGTAAGCTAAAATGTAGACTGAGTTGAATTTTGAAAAACTTGAAATACAAAGATGTCAATGTATCAACTATAACACAAATAATGTATATGAAACAGAACAGTAAACCGAGGCTACTGGTTATCCTTATGCAGTTTTTTCGAAATATCTCCGATAATATAAATATTTTGCTCCCAAATATATTCAACTACATCGACGATACAAAAACACGCATATGTTGTAACGTTCTCTTGATTTAAACATTATTACCTGAGCTTTTAAGAATTTCAGTAACAAAATTGTAAACACAAATAAAACAAAAGGACTAATTCAAATATCGTTAATTATAAAATATTTAATCAATTAAATGAATTAGTATAAAAATTCTAAAATAAACAGAAAGTTAAATAAATGTAGTTGCAAAATTTATTAAAGATAAATGTAAATAAAAGGAACTGCAATAATGCCGATAAGAAAATGTTTGTACAAAAATGACTTGCAAAGATAAGATATTTAAGTTAAATATTGTACATGCAGGGACACCTATCGAATAAAAATGTAACCTAACTGTACGTAAACTGTAAGTTAAATGTAGAAAACATTTTAAATATAGCAAACTGTAATAGGTAAAACTGGTTAGCAGATGTCATTAGATAATTTATAAACTTGGAGTAAGAATATTGAGAACAAATTCTAAGAATTTTGATAGAAATTGCACGAGGCTCATCCAGAACATAAAGAACGTTTTGCTATAACTAGTAAAAAATAAAATATACCATCACATAACTTTAATTACATCATAGTACGTTAATCTATTTTTCGATTGCCGAAGCTGTCAAGGGACTTATTGTATGGTGTTACCAGTTTTTCGATATTGATGTTGTATTCTTTGGCGTCTAAAGATCAGAGCCATGATGTTACTGCTTCTTTGTAGTCTTCGTCGTTGTCAAACTGTTTTCCGCCTAAAAACTACTTCAATTTCGGAAACAAATAGAAATCACTTGCTGCCAGGTTAGGGCAATAAGGAGGATGCCTGAAGATTTCCCACCTAAGTCTTTAAAGTTCTTCTGGTGTTTGTGCACTCGTGTGAGGTCGAGCATTGTTGTGGATCAAAACCACCTTTGACTACAACATTCCGCGTTTTTTTTTTGGATGGCGCGCCGAAGGCGTTTCAGACTTTCAATGTAGGCCGCGAATGACACTACGCACTTCACATTTGGCGGGATTTCTTAGTGGCATAGCTATTTTGGATGATTACAAAACACATAAGCGTGGCCTCACCACAATGGAACTGGACTCACACGGAGGCGGTGACCCGAGCTGCCTGGCGCACATTCAATCGCGGTGATGGGGGATCGGCGCCGCGTGTGATGCACAAACGTTCTCTACTTTCTGGTCGATCCTCGTATATATGTATAAAGATGTGTACTGAGAAGCAAGATTAAAATCTTCGCAATTCTTTAAACCAAAACCTAGATCGTCTAAGGACAATCTTCCGAGACGTTTATAGCCAACTTATTTCTTACATATAGATCTTGTAAGCGTTTAAAGAATTTTATGAATTTTCAATAACCAATCAAATTCCCAATTTGTGAAAGTCTAAGGACAATTTTTCCAAAACTTTCATAATAAACTGTTCGCCCCTCACGTACAGCTCTTATAATAGCCTAAGGGAATTTTCCCGAGGCCTATTGACCCAATTCACTGCCATGAATATCTTGAGTCTTCTCAGACAAAGCAATCCCGAATAATTAATTAATTCTTAACTTATCCTCTATAAATACAATGAAATATCGTTCCATTAACAACAATAAAACACTGCATAACGCACAATAAATATTGCACGTTGAATGGGCTCGTAGCCATAGGTTGGACATTAATTTTACGTTTAGTATTAATCATAGACTTAGAGATTGTAAATATAGAAAAACATATACATCAAAATGTACGATTTAAACCGCTTAAGAATTTGATTGATTAATAATTAGCTAAACAACTAAAATCTAATACAAAGAGTTATGATATAATTAGTTAAAAGGTCGATGAATAAGTAAATCGTCACGAAATAATGTTTTTATAACCACAAATTATATACACATTCGGACGAAACTAAAGTCAAATACTGACCTAAATAAAGTACCGCTTATAAAAGGAATATTATGTTAAGAGCATATCCGAACCCTCGACAATTTAATTTCTGATTTGAGCTACGTCGCAAGGCCAAGACCATATAATAAGATGTAACGGAATAATTATTATACGATTTCGAACAAATATAAATTTCAAATCGCAAGAATTCTTATAGCATATGGCCTAGATATCCAAGATCTTTAAAAAAGTAAAGTTTGGATGTCCAAATAGCTCAGAGGTTTGGGCTACTTGGTCATACTTAAAAAATTGCATGAATGTAGACTAAGTTATCCCGTTTCGGGATCCTAATACTATTAATAATGTTAATACATGCTATTTGTTTTAGTATTTTTTTATTAGTTTAGGTAGGCATCACTTTTAATCCATGTGATAGATAATAATCAATTTATTTAAGAATTTGTTCCAAAACTTAAAGTAGGTGTCTAGAATTTTTAATGAAGAATGACAATAACATTCAGGTAATAAAAGTAAAACTTCAAAAAACGAACGAAACTTAATTTTAAACGTATGAAATATCTACAAATAGTGCCAAAAGGAGCTTTGAACCGAAAGAAAGGGATCGTCAAAACACACTTTTAGTGTCAATAGTCACTTGGAATAAATTTTTGTAAGATCCTGAGTTATCAACGTCCTCGTTTTAATTTTGGCAGCGTTCGTAGGTATAACGGAGATCCTGACTGTCCCTGTTGCAGAGAATACAAATCCATTTTCGACATTGAAGGCTGCTGATCCCTTGTAGACTTTCCAATTGCATTGGAAAGTTCTACATTTTGCGTTTAATTCGTTGTTTGTCTGCCTTTCACTCTTATGTCTAGGGCGTCCTGAAGGAATTTTTGTCGCTATCTTCTTTTTTGAGTCATTACAAGTAAAATTCCAGCAAGTTGTGAAGATCACTGTGACTAAAATTGATTTAATCTGAGGCCAGGTTTCTTCCAGCTTCCAGTCTTTTTCCCAATTTCTCTTCTGTATTTCTGTTGTTCTTCCATGCTCTTTTAGAAGTTAGACTAAGGAGTCTAGAAATCTGTCAATGTCAGCGTCATTGTCTGGAATCCGTTTTAGCACTTTGCTAGGGTTAGGAGGTGAAAGACCTTTTTCTCCAAAAATCTGCATTAAATGTTAGCTAACACTTCTAGAAAGGCTTTTCCATAGTCGACAAAGCGATAATGGAAACTGCTCTTTTGGTAAAATGCCGGGGTAATGGCCTTGTTTTCTCCAATTATCAACATCCTTTATCTATCACTTTTTCATAAGCTCAAATACAGTCACGTCAAGTAGCTGATGGGAGGTATTGGCTTGAGAAGGTGCTATGTAAATATTATCTTCTTTTCAAAATTAATAACTGTTGGAAAAAAATGGATTGCTAAATAATAATCAACCGAAATAGTTGCAGCTTCTAATTGCCGAGTATTCTGGACGTGCCAGAAGGGTTTTCAAAAATTAGGGCTTTAATAAGCAGAATAAATGGAACCATTCGCTAGGATTTTTGGCATATTTTCCGCCAGGGTACAACCTATTCATTGTTTCTATACACATCCATGAGTACTAACTAATACCTTGATACTAATAGAGGTCGTCGTCGAGTAATTCTGGACTCTTTCCACTCTCGAGTTTCGAAGAACCATACAACGTTTTTTATGCCAGGATCTTCGGCGACATTAATCGCTTCGTAATTACTCTTTGTAGCGCATCATCAATATTATGGAAAACATTAAAAATTTCTTGTCTGCCCAGGGACGATTTGTACTTTTCGATGTTAGAGGTCAGATGTATGGTAGGATTATTTCTCGTTGTTTTTAAACATTACAATTTGTTTTCCCCACTTTTTCAACTATTCAGCAATTACGCCCTTAAATCAAGTCGGGTAAGTGGAATCCCCATTCTGCTACTACACGTAGGGTTTGTGCAATTGTGGTCTCCTCAGCCTTAGATATAAGTGTTGGATGACTAACTGATCCCAAATTTCTTCCATGGAACTTTCGAATTAACATTTTGCATGTTATGTCATAAGTAATTGCTGCTCGATTTAGAGCCTCAGATGGAAGTGTTGGATGACTAACTAATCCCAAATTTTTTCCATGAAACTTTCGAATTAACATTTTGCATATTATGTCATAAGTAATTGCTGCTCAATTTCGAGATATGACTGGCCGTTTCCATGTCCTCTTTTCTAAAATTTTGATAAGTGCTAGACCCAGGGCAACGTTTTTATTTTCTCATCATTTTAGATCATTCGTTATCTGAAACGAAAAGACAATATTGAAACACTAAAAAAATAAAGGCTCAACAATTATAAAGAAATGAAAAAAGTACTATGTGACCAAGTAATCCCGCGGCACAGTATAAACATAAGCAGTAGTTTAACTCGTGTGAAAAGTTGAGATAAAGTATAACTTCGCGCAGGTATTTGCGCCATATCGCATGAGTGGCAGAAAAATGAATTAAAAAGATTGTATCACAGTATAAACATTGTACTCTGATTGTACAAAACGTTCAAAATATAAAATTATCGTATCTAATAGTATCTAATTTTTTCAAATTGCATACGGTGTACGTTATTTATTTAAATGTTTAAATTTGTTGTTACTCTGCAATCATTTTGTTGTTATAGTCGCGGTTTGTTAGGTAATGTTTCAGATTAAACTTAAACGTGGGTGTCGTTTGTGTAAAAGTTTTTTAGGCGCTAAAGGCCGGATTTACCGTTGTAACACTAGGTATCCTTATTTTCTATTTGTTTTTAATCAATTTTTAATTTGTTTGTTAACTTGTTCGGTACGGGTTAGAAAAATTTCTAAACGTTGTCACATTAAGATTTTGATGCGGTGCAATTGGTTTTCATAGAATCGAACTTAATTTCGGCGGCTAAGTTCTTTTGTTATAGTCTCTTAGGAAGCGGCGGACGTTGGTTTCACAGGCTTCTTTCCAGTGTATCTGGCACGTGGAATTTTCGTAGTAAAACTGCGTATATTGGTTGTAAAGCTTCTTCCCAATGTATTTTGAGAGTCGGTACACGTGGAATTTGCGTAGGATAGTTTTCTAAAAATAGATCTGGCGAACTAATTTCTCAATGTAATAGTACTACACAGGGAGAAACAGAATAGTTCTGCTGTTCGAGCGGTTTCAGTCTTGTATTTATACTAAAATCGGCTATAGCAGGTAGATCTGTTTAATTTTTGTGTTTTCCCAAAATGTATCATGTTGGTTTTTAAACTAGTCTAAAAGTTGTGCTCTCGCTGGTTGTATCTTTTACCACAATTTGATGATTTTTCGTGTTAAATTGTGTTAAATTTGTTTAGTATCAAAATTTATTTTAATTCCCCTTTCTTTTTGTTAGAATAACGTTCAAAAATGGATTTGTTGTTGATTATTATGAATTGAGTTTAATAAATTTAACTTGCATTTCTAGGAAATCCATTTGCATTCCGTTGGTTGATTGCAGGTCGATGCGTCTTCATAGAATTTCCTGTTTTATTGATTTAAGCGTTATTATTTGAAGAAGCCGTTTTATCCAACGCTTTGTTCTTAATTCATGTTATTTTAACATTTTCAGTATATTTAGTTAATTTTTACTTATTAACTGAATATTGTTCTTAATTGAAATTTTTACATACAATTTAAAAAATAATTTATATATCAGATATTTACATAACTAGTACATTTTAATTTGCAGAAATTAATTTGTAATAGGAATGTCTTTAAAATTATCTTTTCGATCACTCGCGGTTCACATTTTATTTATTACACCCGAACTGTTTCGCTTTTATTTATCCGAAATTAGTTTCAAAAGTTGTACCAAATTGCATTTACGTCCAAACACAATCAAGAAGTACTTAGTCTGGACGATTTTCCGATTCCAGGACTTTTGAAGATCAACAAATCACAAGATTAGTTAATTAAAGTCTTTCTAAAATCGCACCACAATAATATATTATATACCAAGGAAATAAAGTGTCCCTTTTAATCCCGAGAAAAAAGTTTATGTCTTTTTCGATAGTGAGAGAAATTATCTCTTTAGTCCTGAGTTATATACATAATTATTTGAGATCTAAAGGGTCAATGAAAGTAAAATTACATGATTTTGACATTGACATCATTCAATTTGTCAGTGCATATTTCATGGCAAATGCCGTTTAAATTCTATTTACGAAGTGCTATAGTAACTCCTTTATTAGTTAATTTTTGTTATTCCCTTGTTACTTAAAGTAAAATTTAAATCTTTTGTGATTAAAAGTGTCACTTTAGTCATGGAGACAAGTGACTAAAATTGACGTTCTAGTCCCGAAAGTGCAAAAATATTTTTAAATTATACAATTATAATTATAGATTCCGTCCTCAGCTCGAAGTTGAACTCAGGGCCATTGGATTTCCCTGCGATGTCTAATCAAGGGTTGACATTGTTCGCCTCCCAGCTATGGACTGACTTTTTTTTAATATAAGTGCATTATTCTAAGTCTAGCAAATTATCGTCTATGAAAACTCAATACTTATATTAGTTAAAATGGTAGCTAGTTTGTAGTAGAATCTGTGCATATAATTATAGTAGAAAGCGTCAATGTGCTAAGTATGGCAAGGGCCATCGAAAATGGTTTTTGACATATCTTTACATTTTTTTAAACATACTTAATCGTTGTGTTAATCACTAAAATTTCGCGTAACTTGCGTGCACAGCATGTCATCATTATATTAATTCATAGACGAATGTTTTGAAGAAACATTTTATTGTATATCAAAATGAAACTATTTAACTTATTCAAATGAAACATTTTACAGAAGCGTCGAATATGAATTTTAGTTATTATTGAATTAGCTTTAGCATTGTTTTAAATCTTGTGACTCTGTCAATACTAAATTAAGTGTGGTTATATTGAAAGTACGAGAATTGTTTAATAATGAAAGTTCATAAAATTTTTCAGCCTCTATACCGTCATTCGTTCTTCAACTGCCGAGGCTCTTTTACAAATTAATCCCCATTGGTAACACTTCTACCATACTTTAAAGATGGGATGGAAGCCAATCTTTGATATATGCTTCAGCGTAGCCACCGTAGCCTTCACCACTCTGTAAAAGTAGCCCCGCATAACAAAGAACGCGATCTTAAAAACTGATACAGTTTCGCGCGTTTTCATGTTAGTTATAATTAGGTTGAAGAAGAAAATTTAAAAGACTATAAAATCCGGGGAGTGCGGTAAACATTAACAATTAAAATAATTAATTATATATAAACGTTTGTAAATTCAGTAACTTGTCTAATTAACATTATATAAATTACAAATAATTTATTTATATAAAATAAGATCATTTTATATGTTATACATAATTGCATCACTTTTTGACATTATTACGCAATATCTTGCAAGTTTGATTAAAATAAATTATCTCGAAGCGAAAGAAGGAAAGAGAAAATGAATTTATATTTGTGGAATAAAGACACCGCTTCCTTGAATAAGTATAAATAAAACCATTATGGAAGGTTTAAAACACTTTGATTTCGACTTTCGAATCAAAAACAACCAACTACATTCTCGTGGCAGGGTGTGTATAATAAATTAATATTTGATTTAAATTACACCGCCGAGTCTACAGACCTGGTTTGAGCTTAGAAGATTGTAAAGATTACCGTCTTCACTGATCGCGTTTTGTTGCTGGGTCAACGGACGCCTTAGCTGAAGAATGTTCACGATCCTCTAGTTATACGGTTGCCCGTGCCATAGATATCTAGAGCATTCTGAAACCGTCATCCAATTTAAGCGCGGCCGTTGTGCATTACATGCCCAGTTGCTGGGGTCACCGGACATATAATTCTGGCGGGCACGCTTTGTGCGGATCCGGGAACGCAAGCTTTGGTTGCTCGTGCCATAGAGCGTTTCCGGTGCATACAAACCGCGTGGAGATGTGACAGGAAAGCATATTCCTCTGGACGTATGCGGACCGCCTGTGTGATAATGTAAGAAACACGATCCGATTATTAGACAACTTCTAAAAGCACTCCGCCTTTGTTAAAGACATCTAGTAATTAAATATCGTTGAGAAACCACCTCTTCACGAGAATATATTAATTAATTTCATTGATAATAAATTCAGTTATGTCATCCGTCCGTAATTCAACTTAGCGTTGAAAATGCAAATAACATCTAAATAATCACTCCGTTTCATTATTTTCATCTTGTATATATTTATTATAGAATTAGATGTATAAATAACGTTCATATGATCGTTCGGTTTCTTCGTTATTGTTAGGTACATATTTTAAATCCTATAAATAATCATTTATTTACTTTATTAGAAAAATATATGATTTCTGAAGCTTTATTGTCTTCTTCTTCATATTCTAATTTAGCTAGGTACGAATAATAAATTCTGTATTCATCCGAGTGCTGTAAATGAATCTTCCCGTGACGACGATCTACCTGGATCAGCAAAAATATAAATAATTTTATCCTGCGACGTAAATAAACAAATTCGTAAAGTCACAACTTGTTCTAAAAATTGAAAACGCCTGTCACGAAGGCGCTTCTTCGTTTCAAGGAAAGGAAACAAATCACAAAGGCAAGGTCTGGGCTGTAAGGTCGATAAGGTACATACTTCACTTTGATTTTGATTGGGATTCTTCAAGTCTACATTTGAAATGTATGATCGTGCGTTATCATGGTGCCACGTCCGCCCTATTACTTGTCGATCTGGTCATTTTCACTTCTTCATATTTTTTAGTACTCTTTTGTAACGCTGTACTGTTATAGTTGTTTGTGATGGTACAGTATGTTAATAAATCATGCATTGGATATCAAAAATAAGTTGTTCATGATTTTATTAGAATATGTTGGTAAGGATGGAATTTTTCACACCGAACTTTTTTTTTATTTTCAAGGTAAAAATGGCGTACTTAAGTTTATCGCCAGTTAGTACTCTCGAAAAAAACTCTTCATAATCTTTCTATATAATTCTTTTGAGCCTCACACAAACTTGCATGCGAACATTACGTTGCTCGGGAGTAAGTAAGTAGTCTCGGAAGATACTGCGCACGATTACGTCTCATGTGCAGTTTTTTCATTACCAAAGCATGCCAAAAGTCTCTGAGAGTTGTGTTAATGTGATTCGTCGATTATCTCGTACAATTATAGCAGCAGTATCGATATTTGTTGCCGTTACAGCTGTGGTTGGGGCCCTAAGACTGACCATAATCGTCGTTCACGGTCTACCGTCTTCGAACATTTTTACCAACGATGTGCAATTCTATAGGAAAGAACAAATTTCTTCAGATAGACAAAATTTCTGAGCAGTAAACTGTTCTTCGCATGTCAAATCCATCGTTCCGTAGGCGAAACTGAATATGTCTCAACGCGGCCGCTAGGCATCGGTAGCACATTGGAGCTGAACCGAACACTTTTCCTGAGAGGTGGATAAGATGCGGTAACTTTGTGCAGTGGACTCCGAGACAGCCAGATTTAAACCCAATGGAATTCTTATATGCAGTACTCCGATACGTAATGTTAAAGAACAGAGGTAAAAAATTATTTATCACTGAAGTAATTAATCAAAAGGGAGGAATATCCGTTAGAATACATCGAAATTTCCCGAGAAGAATTAATTTTAGGATTGAAGTGCAAATGAACAACTTTGAAACTTTATTATGAATATATTAAATTTATTGTTAATTATTATTAGCATTAATAATTAGCTAGAAATAATTTAGTATATTTAAGATTGTTGGGCGATTAATTAAATTTGTTTTGAACATACCTTAAAAGATGTTATTTATTAGTTTTTTGAATTGTATGCCATAAATTTATTGTCTATCAAAATTACTTCGACGTAAATTTGACTCGTAGGCAACTCCCGGCGCTTGTTTCCAAGATATACTTTGTTAATGTTAAAAATGAGTTGAACCAAGTTCCTTTATTCACTGCAAGCAAATGATTAAAGGCGTTTTTCTCGAAGACGGCTCATTTTATCGTTAGGCAATAAGTTGCTCTTTTTTTAACATCTTTTGATACTTTTTAATTTTTTTCTATCGGTATTTAGAAAAAAAATTAAACAAACAAATTCTAGGTCATTACCAACTGCCATGAGCAGATTAGGCCCTTTTGTATAAGGAAATTTACATCAATTTTAGACTAAAAACGTAATATGATCCTAGTAAACAATCCATTAGAAAAAACTGAATGTTTTCGGAAAAATATTATAGGAACTTATGGCATTCATTTCTGGAGTAGAATCGTCTTCTAGTTTATTGCCCACCATTTCCGTACACCCTGTATAAACAAATGGATTTTATTATACAATTTTAAATGAACTTTATGCTATTATACTAAATAAAACGGCCGAAAGAATATTATACTAGGTGATTCAAAAGAAAATGGAAGAATTCGAAACTTATTGAACAAATTAGATACTTTTTGTCACGATAATACAAAATTCTACATAACCCTAAACAATCTGATGGTAGAAGAAAAATGTAAGTAGTTATATATAATTATTTCTATTTATTGTGTTATTAAAGTAAATAATATCTTTAAAGCTTAGGAAAAGCAATTAAACCGAATTTTCAACTAATTTTAAATCAAAAGTACATAATTATAGATAAATATGTGTATTTATGTTAGTAGATTTAGTTCTAATGAATTAAAATTAATGGATGAGCACAGTTAAAACAATGGTATACGTCAGAGAGTAAATCGTTATGTAAACAACTTAGTTTTCCTGTTTTTAAATACACTTTTATTTGATAAGAAACGTGTACGGAATAATATTAATAATATAGAATAATTTCATAACTTTCTGATTAAAGCGAGCTAGTATATTAAAAACTGAACTAGCTAATAAAAGGTTACGGTTATTTATTATATGCTTTAAGCTTGATTGATTACCATTCATTAAAAATTACTTTCAGTTTTATGTCCTATACATGAAAATAATATTATTCAATACAAAAATGCGCTAGTCATTGAAAAATACAATAGTTCCTTTCTATAGTTTTAATTACAGCGGTTTAAATGTACCGAGTTTCGTCACATTCAATATTGAAATTGATTTTTTTTTCAAAATCATTGATTATGTAATTTGTATTACTTCACTGTAGAAAGCGTTTTGCTACTGTAAAGGATGTGTAAATAATTAACAGAACCAACGTGGAATATTTCTTCACTGCTGTATGTAAATGAATTGATATCATCAATAAACTTCCTTAAAATAGTTGATACAACTTTATGTATAGCTTTTCATCTTCATCTTTTGAAGAAAGAAACATATTAAAGCACTATTCTGGGTGTTTCAGATATCACTCTCCAGAGAATATCTCCGTTATTTTTAAATATATCTCCAACAAACCTTGTATATTTTTAAATCGAATTAAATTTTCTATAATTTGGCAAAAAGAGTGCTATTCAACTGTTTTTTTTTAAATCTTAATATATATATATATATATATATATATATATATATATATATATATATATATA
>JAHWXV010239778.1:0-16941 GCA_024586415.1 Phrixothrix hirtus | reverse complement strand
TGGCGCCATTTGGATCCAGACAGCGCATTGTCCATTTATTATGCCTATAAAATTGAAGTAATTCCATAAAATAAAATAAAACTGTACTTGCATGCAACCTGAAACCCTATTAGAGGAATAATTAAAGAATTGATTTCATAAAAATTGTTTTCAAATGAAATACGATACTTTGCAGATCTTGAGGCACCATTTGTCGCCACGCGACCAACTAAAGGTTAAGTATGTAAATAATGCACACAAATCATTAAAATATTAATTTAATTTTATTTTGGGGGCGATAATTGGAGTCGTCACCCATCTAAGTTACTAACCAGACAAAACCTTGCTTAACTCTACAGATTTTACTCAATAACTCACTTCAACGAATTTCCCAAAGAAACCAATTAGTTCATGTAATATAGAACTACAAGCGCAAGAAACCTGACTGGTTTAAAAAAAATTGTTTGATCCGTTTTCGAGAAAATTGCAAAAAACCCAAAAATCACAAGATTGATGTGGCACTTGGCGTCATTACATTTTAACAAAATTCTTAAAAGGAGGTGCTGAGGAGGTAATAAACTTATATATGAGTAGTTATGCTATGCTAATTCTGGAACGGAAGTGACGTCATCAAAACTTATTTCCACTAATCTGATATTAAAATTGGATTCTGCGGAGTGGGGGTAGTCGGCCAGCTTGTGGGCGGCAGTCATTTTATGTTTTTTAGGTGGTGTCGGTCATTTTGGGAGTAGAGGTAGTCGGCCATTTTGAGAGTGGGCGGGATGGGGGGTAGTTGACAATCTTGCGGGCGGCGGCCATTTTGGGAGTTTGGACTAGTTGACCATTTTGAGAGTGGGCGACCATTTTGTGGCAGAAGTCGCCCATTTTGTGTGAGTGGTGGGAGGAGTCAGCTATTTTGTGAATAAGCGGCGTCCATTTTGTGGGTCCGCCATTTTGCGTGAGGGGCGGGAGGAATCGGCCAGTTTGTGGGTGGGCGGTAGTCATTTTGTAGGTCGGCTATTTTTTGTGCAGCCATTTGGGGATGAGGTGGCGCATGCGTAGGATTGAAAATCTCGCACTTAATGTGATTATCATTATGATGTAAGGATACAATGTGTATATCTTTTGTAATAAAGTAGACGGAAGAAGACAATTAATTATTAGAGTCGGCCATTTTGGGATTGGGGAGTTGGCCATTTTGTGTGCAGTCATTTTTAGGCGTGGCAGCGCATGCGCAGGATTGAAAAGGTCAGACTTAGCCTGAATACATGTACATATTTTTGTAGTAAAGGAGAGGGATGGGAGGGGACAGAAAGAGAGTTAAGTATTAGAGTCGACCATTTTGAGTCCGGCCATTTTGGGGTGTAGCAACGCATGCGTAGGATTGAAAAATTCGGACTTAGCATGAATATAATCATGACGCAAGGATACAACATGTACATTTTTTTGTAGTAAAAGAGAAAGGTAATAGATTAGTAGAGGGTTGACCATTATGGGGCGTGGAGGCACATATGCAGGATTGAAAAAAATCGGACTTAACGTCAATAATATGTGCATCTTTTTGTAGTAAAGATAATTAATTAGTGATGTCCTCATTTCTTATTAGCATAGTAGATAAATGTAGTGAGATTAGCATGCGAAAGAACTTTCTTATTAGTCCAGACAGGAAATGAGTCAGATTTATATATATTTGGCATGCAAAAGCCGTTGTCCTCATTTCTTATCAGAGTAGCAGGAAATGTATTGAGATTAGCACGAGAAGGCATTTTCTTATCAGATAGAAAATAAGTCAGATTTATAATTAATACGCAAATGCTGGCGGTCACATTTCTTATCAGACTGGAAGTGGGTTAGAGTTATAATTCGCAATTAGAATCATTATTTGTAGAGTGTATGTGTGTGAAAATAATTTATAAGATATGAATATTCAAGAAGAAAGTCAACTACATAGCATATTGACCCTGTTACAGCTTATCGAAAATCACTTGCGGTAACGATATCAATTGGCTACAAAGGTGCAAGAGGAGAAGGAGAAACCTTGATAATGATTATTTTATGCTTGATGAAAATTTAAAGAGTAATTTTATTATCAGTTATAGCTTTGAATTTGAGTTCGATACACGATTCTTCATAAAATGTCTAATAATTAAACATTAACACTACAACTACATTCATTTCGATGAAAGTAATACAAACGAATTATTCGCATTAAAATATATTATTAACTAAAAGATAGATTAAATTGTTGAAGGAATTGAATTTACACAGTTACAACAATAATAGTATTATTACTTATTTTGTTAATACCAACTGGGAATTAGCTACATTGAAAAGAACGTGAACAGTTTGGATTATGAATTGCTTCATTACGTTTGTTCGAAACAATTGCCTCATTCGCAGTTGTCAAAATAGTAATAACAATTATCACGTGTAATAGATATAACAATAATAATGTACAATTAACTAGAAGTAAGAATGCAGTGGGAGCTACGATTAAATATATTTTTAGAGAAACTTAAACATAGGATAATAGTGTATGATTTTTGTATAAGTATAGAATGATAAAAAAATATGATTTGTAGAAGGTATTTTAATTTTTTCGTACCTTATAAGTTTATAATATCTATAAATAGTGATACGTAATGCAGCAAATCAGAAATGCTATAAGTGCATTTATGAACAAGACAATATTTTAGCTGAGTTGACATTCTGTAATCTAAAATAGACATGTTCGCGTCACACTACAGATATATACTGTACACCTTGACTATTGCTATATGAAAATAGGACGCATCATCGTATGCGTTTTTAATAAAAAAAATGTAGTTTAACAGTAATTGGGGCGGTTGCGAGTCTTCAGTCGGAGCAACTGTTTGATCAAATTTACAGCTTTTCTACAGGTTTGCAACTCTTTTAACAGCTCCAGAACGGCTTTTAGCAGCTCCTGAATAGCTTAGGTAACGGATCGGGTAAATGGGTCAATTAAATAAGGCAGATCCATCTGTATTTATTATTAGCCATCCAAGCTTACTGGTTGCAGTACCGTGGGTCTTAGATTTCGCTCTGTCAATAACAATTGGATAGGAGTAGAGCCCACTCATTATCGAGATGAAAAAGAGGAGAAACTTTTCGACAGTTATAGAAGCGAGGAGAAGGAATGCAAAAAGGGAAATGTTCAGCCCAAAGACGCAACAGCTGTAAACTCTTTGAAAAAACCTAGAGATCTGGCGTTGCATGATCTAAGAGCGTTTGATAAGCGTAGAAGATATGTTGAATGCTATAGAAAACTGTTCGTATTAAGAATTGAAACCTTTTGGTTTCCTCTATTACCCATTGCGAACGAAAGATTACAATAGCACCGCTGTATCCAGTTTTTTTCAAGATTTCAAATGAGCCCTAACGATGCGCATTTGTCATTTGCAAAAAAAGGTTAGGGCGTTTAGAGAGTGGAGGTAAACAGAACATGTTTTCACAGACGACGAAAAATTGAAAAAACTATTCGATGTGTTTCTGGATTTTCCTAGAAAATGAAAGATTAAACGAATATGAATTTTATTCCAAACGTTTGGCCAACTCTGTATATAACAAACAACGATCTTTTAATTAATTTTTGAAACCACTCCTTTTAACCTAATTGTATTATCATATAGTACTATTTCTAGCAGTACTTCCATTTTTTTAAACTTCAAATTTAATTTTTTGACTATCTTTTCTAAGATAGCTGTTATTGAAACTACATTGTTTCTCAATTTGGGCGGCAAGTTAAAAAATTTACATATGTATATTATATAATTGAATTTCTATATTCTCTATTTTTTATACCTTGTAATAATTTACCGCTTAATTCCATATAAAGCTGCATGAAAAATGTCAGTCTGAATTTTTTGCGTAAATACTAATTTTAATTAATATTTAGTATAATGTGCTATTATCGTAACCACTTTATTAGTATATTTTGAATGCAGAAGGATTTCATAAAAGCGTCAAGTGTTAACGTCACGCAACGATGCCATATGGCGAACAGCAAAACAAGTGCACATAACCTTGAACTCGAGGAGTTTGTGATCTTATTTAGCTATAGTTATAAATAATATGAAGTTGGTTTTACTCTGATTTTCTGATTTAAATTGTATATATCTTTAAGGTTATACCAAGGTCCAAGTAATTCTCGAATATTTTATTTATGTATGTAATCCTGGCGCCCAGTTTCGCGCATTATTTATATTGATATCTTCAAGCCTATAATTTTTAATATTTTTAATATAAGATCAAAATATATTGAATATTTTTACAGGTTTAGTGTATAAATTTTTAATGCACGATTTTGAAATTTTAATTTAATTATTACGTAGATTTTGCAAAATATTATATTTAACACATTTAACCATTCAAGGTAAAATTTGGAAATGTGACTTGTTTCTGTGAATTACAGAATTTATATATTACACCTTTAAAAATGTTCTATTTACTTTGAACTTGTATTAAATATTTCAAATCATATGCTACTATATAAATATAGAAAATTGAGAACAATTTTAGACTTTATTATAACATATAAAAAAATTATAAATATGTAATAACAAAACCGTATTGCTAATCTAGTATCGGCGCATGAATTTCGAGTGGCTTAACCATTTTTACAATTGTTTAAAATAAATATACGATGGAAAATACTAGAGTCAAACTAATTTCCTATATAAAATAAGGAATTAGACAATTATTTAGACAATTATTGGTAACTGCGCAAAATATCATAACAGTTTATACGAAAATATAACTATTATTTTAAGAATAAATCGAATTGATCTAACATTTTAAGTTCATATCACAAAAGCACCAATTACGAGGTAATTCAAAACTTAAAATTAAATTAATTATAATGCAGACTGGATATGTTTTAGAAAAATAACTGTAATCATTATTTGTTGGGTAAGTAGTAAGAAATATACCTCGTTTTACATTAGCTTCTTTCATCTTTGCGTTCTATTTACAATATGAACGATTTCTTGCTTTGCCATATATTTACATTTTAATGTTTATAGATAAGAAATGTATAAAGTAAATATTTCCAAAAGCCACATTAATATAATTATAATTGTTGCAGATTACTTTACAATTAACTTGGATGAAGACAAGCCAAGAATGACTGTTCGATATCGGCATTCCCAAGACGAATATGGCAGATACTCCTGTACGAAGTGCAAGGCATCTTATAAACACAAAACTCATTTAACGCGACATCGTAATTATGAATGCGGAATAGAACCACAGTTTGTATGCACAATTTGTTATAAACGCTTTCGACAAAAACATAATCTTAAAGTGCACTTAAAAATGCTGCATCATGGTAATGGCCTATAACAAATATGATTATAGTCCAAATTAATTACGTAGGAGGCGTTTTGAAGAACTTTAACTTACTTGTAACCGTGTTTATGTATATGTATAGTGAATGGAGTGTTATGTATTTGTTTTTATATTAAATGTGTTTTTAAGAATACTTATTACTTTGTTCTTATTTAAATTACTGTTTATTTTAACAAAGATTCATTTTATTAGTATAGCCACTTATGACATTTTTATCACAAGTTGGTAGTTCTTTAGTTCATACTACATAGGACGTTAACCTAGATGCATCGTAAGAAGGCAAACCAGCAGAACTGTACCAATTGATTACAAATATACTATTAACTAATGGAAATTACTGTTAGACATTAATTTAATTTAAACATCCACCATACTTGAAATTATTTTGGGATGGATGCCAATGATTCCATCGGAGCAAATAAAGAAGTTTAGAGTTTATATTCAATCTTTTTTATTTTTCTTTTACAATTGATGATAAAATTAAAAAAATTACTTTCTACCAACACAGTAGTCGTTATCTAGTATTAATAAATAAGATTTGTATTTCAGAAGCTTAAAGCCTTTCCTAACGTCGACTAACTGTTCTATTCTGTAATACGAAGATAATAAACGGACAAAGTGTATTGATGTTTATTTAATTACAATATCAGTCAACATGCCTCAATAATATCAAAACCCCCATCTTCAGCACTTAATTAGGTTAAAACTATGTGATATATAAACTTATGCATTTTGTAGTATCAATAAGAATAACCTTAAGTGTTTCGCTTGCTAGGTATATTGAATTAATAAGCGAAAATATGTATAATAAATAAATTTACTTTAATTAAAAATGAAGTATTTTTCCTTGATCAAATCAATAGATCTAAACTATTAGATTTACACACTATCCTTGATAAATAATGCATTAGAATTTTGTTTACTATACTAACAGCTTATTTTAAATATGAATCTAAATGTTATTCACAAATAGCCATGGGTATAGCACTACCACTACCATAGCTTGATTAGTCTTGGAAGCGCTAGAAAATGGCGTTATTAAAATATTTAATTTTACATCCCATGCTTTATGGAAGATATAATTTCATAAATACGCTTTTTTGTTTTTTAAAATTAAAGCTAATGTTTCATGTTTAGTTTATAAAAGAAATTGCAACAATTCCAATGATGGTTACATCCAGCAAATCAAAAAAATACAAGGCAAACAGAATCAAGTCTAACATCAAACCAAATAGAGTGAATAACTTTGCTTTGACAATAAATGCTATAAAAAATCTCACGAAATAAAATTAATAATAGGAAATATATTAGACGAAAACGAAATTTAATAAAACTTTAGTTTTAGAAAATTCTGACATACATAGCTTATAGTCAGTGTAAGCTAATAAACAGTACGTAGTAATAAAGGGTATCTCAAAACTTAAATTTTGAATCGTGCGCAATATTCCTCTGTCAATTGCTGAGTTAGCCATGTTTGGTGGCTTGAATAACTATTCAATAATAGACGTTTACTAAAATGCGGCGCTACATTTTGGAAAAATGTTTATTATAGGTGAAAACCCATTACAAAGGCGGAGAAAATTTTACAGCGGTGATTTGCAAGTTACTTGATCATTTTGGTGTGCATAATACACAGCTGCGGGCTACTATTACAAATTTTCATGCACATTTTTATGTCGTTTCTAATGCAGTGTAACGAAATTACCTATAAATTGGGGTTGGAAAGGTGGTTTGGCTAGTATTTCAAAAAAATTGTATAGCTAGGGTAAAGATGATAAGAAAATAGATGTAATGTTAATTTATAATACTTTTCTACGAGGTTTAGTTTTTGAGTTATTTAACGAAAAACAAAAAAGCGTTAATTTTACCCAAAGAAGCTATATCCAAAATTTTATCAAAATTGGCGGGGGAGAGTTCGCGTAGTTCTTCTGTAGAATCATTTATTTCAAAGCTAGACTGAATTAAACATAATTCGGAAAGGCATTTTTTGAAATCTAGACATAGACTAACATTATTGTACAAGAAACATGATAGTCAATTATTATAATACCTCTTTCCGAGAAGAAGCAAATAGAAAATCGATGTTATGTTACTAATAATTACTATCAACACACATTGTTGTTGACTGTTTGATCTGGTATTATTAGTGTGCAATTCATTGGGCCCTATTTTGTAGCAACACGAAAATCCGCTACCGAATATCTAAATTTTCTTTAAACGAACTTATGCAAAATTCTAAAAGACGTGCCTTTTATAATTAATTAGCCTGTACAGTTCATGCTTAACAGTGCGCTAACACATTGTTCACCTGATATTCCTGCTTACTTGAACATTACCTATTGCAGAATACCAAATGTTACCTGTAAGATATTGTTAAAGCGAGTGCTTACTCAACACCCACCCTTATCTTTAAAAATGGTGTGGTTGGGGTGGAATTTGCTAGAATTGTTAAGGAACAACGAATTGTGATAGAATGGACATTAAAATCTCTAATTTGTCCGGCTGACTAATGTAGAACCACCAAAATCCTTACAATCCTTTTGTTAGATTGCTATATCATGAACTAGCAAAATAGGAATTACCTTAGGAAATATGTGTATGTCTGAGAAAGTATAGTATTAAAAGAGGCCCTTTTAGTACATTCGCGTGCTAAAACTTTTTCTAGTTCATTGTGATATTTGTTCCAAACAATTAAAAAACACCCTGTATAAAGTGTTAATTACTCAAGTGTTTACACAAAGCGTGTTTTAACAAATTACATATCTTTTATCTAACATTTCTAAATTGATCTAATATTTTAAAATTTACAATTCAATAGTTATAAGAAAAACATTTACTTAATCAAATTTTTACTTTTCCTTACTTTATATGAAGTCTAGTGTTATTTTCGGTCAAACTTTCATTGTCCAATGTTAGTGGAAATGCATGTTTTGTAATCTCCTAAGTCCAAAATACATGTAGTTGGAAACTGATCCGTGTGTATACGTACGTGTGCGTTTATGCGTGTTGTTAATGTATCTCGAAAACTAAACATCGCAGTAAAGTGAAACTTTGTATTTAAGTTTATTACTTTTCTAACACGCTCCTAATAAGAATTTTGTTAAAATAGAATGACAAGAAGTGCCGCTTTATTCTTGAAATTTTTAGGTTTAGGCTATCACGATTTTTTAAAACTTGCGAGGTTTTTATGCTTCTAGTGCCCTTTTTACAAACTAATCGGCTTCTATGGGAAATCCTTGAATCAATTTGTTGAAGAAAATCTGCGCAGTTAAGCATCGTTTGCGTATCCAATAATTTGGATGGGTGATCATTGCAATTGTCGTTTCTAAAATAAATAAATAATATTTATTCATCTTTGGACGCTATTTGAATATCTACAATGTGTAAGATAAAATGATGTGTTGTCTCACATCAGAGTATTTAAAAAAATACTTTATATTAATCTCAAGATAATTAATTTCAACAATTTAGACGTTTTTTTTTAAATAGACAGGATGCAAATAAAATAGCGTACGTTTTTATAATAGGTGACAGGAAATTGAAAATAGAGTAAAAAAATGACTGCACTAGTTAACGAGATATTGCAAATTAAAATTATAACTTTGAAAACCTTGAATTCAAATTATTTCGATCGTATTATGTTACATAAATAATTTCTTGTAACAAGAAAAAGCTTATAGCGGGCACCTACTCAGAACCCTTTGTTGAGCATCATAGTTTATAAAGATTATTGGGAGTTGAAATCACAACCAGAACACATGTTACATATTTTGCAAAAGTGACTGTCCTGAATAACGTTCATTCTCAACTACGAGAAATCGCAGCATCGGAGATATTAAATTTGCTTTCTGTACCAGTTTATATTTTGAAATGTAATGGGCTATATCACAATGAGAGCCAAAATAACTTTGCATTTTGCAAATAAATTGTTTGTTAAAATTAAGACTGAATATGTTATTAAAATTAAAACTGTGATAATTGCTAGGAGTATAAAAAGTTCCGATACAATTAGTAGTGGTGAATAAATGTTAATGATAACATTCGGGATACTAACATTGATAGTTATTGAAAAGTTGGT
Organism: Phrixothrix hirtus; assembly: GCA_024586415.1. Classification (NCBI taxonomy): domain Eukaryota; kingdom Metazoa; phylum Arthropoda; class Insecta; order Coleoptera; family Phengodidae; genus Phrixothrix; species Phrixothrix hirtus. Next base: position 7,517 of record JAHWXV010239778.1, on the reverse strand, counting down.
TGAACAATAAAGACGCAGTCGCGGATAAAGAATTGTATTACAAGTAAAGCGTGATCATCGTGTATTATTTTAAAGAAATAATACTGAACTGTCTTTGATCAAGCAATAATCCTGAAATTACAAAAATGTCAACAATAACCCAATGCACATCCATCTAGCGTTACCAATAACGAATTCTAAATTTCAGTAGACTTTAATTATAGTTAATCAACATACACGATGATATCTACCAATAATGAAAATCACATCAATACAAAGAATTAGGGCCGATATTACCATCTTCTGTATAGTCATATTGTTAATAATCTGTTGAATATGATTATCCAAAAGAAATGTTCATCAGATGATTAACACATTTTTGGTATATATTTATCTAACAGATTAGTAACTGATACGTTGTTTTGCAAACAATTGAGTAGGTCATAGTGCATAAAAGTGGCAACTTCAATTCAATTCAAATAAAGCAAACGACAAAGTTAGAGTGAGCATAAGTATAATGCGTAAAACAAAGTCGCTAAACCTATGTTTACTGCTATTCAAAACATAATCACAGTTGTGATAAAACGTGTATAAAACTTTGCAATTGAATTTTATTTCACATTATTTAAGTGCTTAATACTTACAGTTAGTAGTTACGTTAGTTGTATATTAATTAGGCCTACGTAGTTTAACAGAAATGAATTTTTATACTTCTGAAAATCGTTGCTTAATAAATTTCGTACGAGCGGCACTATTTATATTGTGAGCCTTGGCAACACTGCGTATTTAAGACGCCATCTAACATTTCTAATGCAAAATATGACATTTTTGAATATAAGCTTATTCAGAACATTTTGATATGTGAGCGTGATTAGTGGTGTTTAAAGTGCCTTCAATATTGTGCTTCAGCGTAAAATTGGAATTAACTCTTGAAAATTTTCGTGTGATGATTTATTACGGCTTTCGTCGTGGATTATCTAGGCAAGAGAGCATTGATCAACTTACTTTCACTTTTGGCGATAAAGCCCCATCCTTTGACACTGTGAAACACTGGTATAACGATTTTAATCGTTAGGGCCGTTCGCTCACCGACAAAAGTCGTACACGTCGTTTAAAATCAGTTGTGCCAGAAAACACTGATGCTGTGCAAAACCTGATAATGTAAGATCGTCATGTGACATACTGTGTGATTCAGGCAACATTATACATTAGTTCGACCAGCATATATAAAATATTGCATGAACATTTAACAGCACCACTAATCACGCTCACATGTCAAATGTTCTGAACAAGGTTATATTTAAAAATGTCTTACTTTCCATTACAAATGTTAGATGACGTCTTAAACACGCAGTGTTGCCAAGGCTCACAATATAAATAGTACCTCTCGTATTAGAACAGAGTCATATAATAGAAAATAAAAAAGTAACAATGTTATGTGTCCAATAAGGAGGAACGGAATAAAATCGCCCAAAACTTTAATGCCACTTGTGGTCAACATATAGCAGAAGGTATACACTTTTATTCCTTTATTCGTGTAATGCATTTTTAAATTAATAATACTTTAATTTGAAGCATTATGTATTAAATATAAGAACGAATTATTTTTACGTTGTAAAATATTGTTAGGCTCCCTAAAAGCAACTCTGCTTCATCATCTTTAACAATATCGAACAATTTTTCAAAGTCATTATCCATATTAATTACTCCAAACTATACTTTATAAACATTGATGCACCATTAAAAATATGGTAAGCTGACAAACTACCCTAGTATATATCTCGTAGATATCAATTAGTTATAAAAAAACTGCTATATAAATGTATCTGACAGATATCTGGCAGATATTTGTTAACTATAAATGGAAATACTCAAAATATCAGTTACAAAGAGATATACCACACATAACCTTATAGGTAATTTATACTTAAATGGAAATACCGGGTCTAAGATAAAATTGAAAAATCTCTAACCGTAGGCGTCAATGTACTAGTACACTATATACGACCATTTGTGAACAGTATTGTAGATATTTGGGTATTTCTATTGTATTTAGGGCCGATATTTCCATCTTCCGTATAATCATATTGTTAATAATTTGTTGGATATAATTATTCAAAAGAAATGATCAACAGACAATCAACACGAGTATTTCATTCAATTTTTGGTATATATTTATCTTGCAGATTAGCTTTGAAAATAATTAAGTTGGTCATAGTGCATAAAAATGGCAACTTCAATTCAATTCAAATAAAGCAAACGACAAAGTTAGAGTGAGCATAAATAGAATGTGTAAAACAAAGCTGCTAAACCTATGTTTACCGCTGTTCAAAACATAACCATAGTTTTGATAAAACATGTATAAAACTTTGCAATTGAATTTATTTCATGTTATTTAATAGCGTTTCCGATTTATATTCACTGCACGGGCGTGGTGCGTGTTAGCAGCTTTCTATTTATAAAAAATAGTATGAAAACCATGAAAACTGCAAAATGTTGTGCTTTCTTTGTAAAAGCAGGACCGCTGATGTGCACTGCATTGGTGTAATGCAGCAAATCGGAAACGCTATAATATAGTTAGTAGTTACATTAATTTTATATTAATTAGGCCTACTTTAGTTAATCAGTAGAATGAGTCGTAAACAAGCAATTAATTTTTCTACTTCTGAAAATCGCTGCTTAATAAATTTAGTAATAGAACAGAGTCACATAATAGAAAATAAAAAAGTAACAATGTTATGAGGTCCAACAAGGAGTCCAATAAAATCTCCCAATGTAATGTAAAGGCACCTGTTGCAAAGAAGCGCAGAGCTTGTTTTAATGGAGCAACATTTCTAGAATATAAATATATGTATCTTATTTTTTAACAAAAGAATTCGTATTAGAACATACCTATTAATTTGATGTGCGAAATGGTTTTCAATTATTTCCGAAAGTAGGTTTATTTAACCTAAATCTATTTATAAATTCGTCGCCGTTCTATTTTTCAAAATTATTTGTATGCTGTCTAATATTGTTAGGCTGCCTTACAACTATATAATACAATTCTTCTTCATAGTCATTAACAATATTGAACATTTCTTCAAAATCGTTAACCATATTAATTACTTCAAACTATAGTTTATAAACATTGATGCGCCGTTAAGGTATGGTAAACTGACAGACTACCCTAGCATCATATCTCATAGATATCAATTATCCACACAAAATCTGCTATATAAATCTATCTGACAGTTATATGGCAGATGTTTGTTAACCATAAATGGAAATACCCAAAAGTAACAGTTACAAGGAGATATACCACAGATAACGTTATAGGGAAGTTTATACTTAAATGGAAATACCTGCTTTTATAAATAAAAAGTTTCTCGAACTTGAGGCGTTGCCCTTTCTTCTATTTAGTAGAATTTAAAATTTTATCTAGCACATTTTATTAACATATGACTTAATCGTTAAAGCTATCGAAAATTGTATTAAATGTTTTGTTGTGTATAAGAACCATATTGTGGACAATTTCCGAATAAAAATACTCAATAAACTTTTGACCTTTACCATTCTTGTTTCAAGAAAACCTTTAGGTTTTGCATTATTGTTGTATAAGGCTCTTTTTATTGTATTGATGTTTTCTATCACCTCTTACAAGAACGTGCACTATTTTCTTTACACCCTGTAACACATTTTTGAAACTATTCCTTTAGACATAATTGCGCTATCATATGGTATTATTATTAATATTACTTCTACTTCTTAAACTTCAAATCTAATTTTTTATTTTTTTCAGATTAATTTTATGCATTTGAAGTATTTGGTATTACCTCGTTGTTTGACTCTTATGTTTTAAGCTATTTATTTTTGTCAATATATTATTTCATGATTTGAACTTGAAGATAAAAAAATATTCGTATATTATTTAATTTAATTTATATATTCTCTATTTTTTATAAACTTAATCCTTTACTCCTTAATTGCGCCGAATGTCGAAATATGTTAGAATTACAAATATATGAAGTATCTCAGCTTGAATTGTTTGAGTAATAACTAATTTTAATAAATATTTAGTAAAATTGCAAATAATTGTTTATTTGTATTTTAAATTTAGAAGGGCGTCACATTAAAATGAAATGGTGGTATCGTGTAAAAGTGCCATATTGAAAACAACAAAAGCAGGTAAATAAATATCACAATGAATTTAAAAAATTTTGTGATGTTATTTAATTACAGTTATAGATAATAGATACATCGTATTTATAATCTTATTTTCAATAAATTGGTCTATTTTGAGTGGTTTAAACATTTTTACAACTATATTAAATAGTTATACGTCTGAAAATACTAGAATTAAACCAATCTCCTATATAAAAGAAATTCATAAATAACTATTGGCAACAACGCAAAGTATCATAGCAGATAAACGAAAAGGTAACCATAACTTTCAAAACAAATCCTACTGAACCAACCGTTCAAGTTCATATCACAAAAACACCAACTATTAAATTAATTATAATACAGATTGGCTGCTTATGTGAAATAATTTTAATCATTACTCATTGGGTAGGTAGCTTAATGTACTGCTCCATATTTTTACACCATTTTCTTACTCATTTGCATTCAATTTAGGCTTTAATGTTTATAGTTAAAAAGTGTATAAAGTAAATATTTCCAAAAGCCACATTAATTATAATTATTGCAGATTACTTTGCAATTAACTTGGATGAAGGCAAGCCAAGGATGACTGTTCGATATCAACATTCCCAAGATGATTCTGGCAGATATTCGTGTACGAACTGCAAGGCATCATATAAACATAAAACCGATTTAACACGACATCGTAATTATGAATGCGGAATTGAACCACGATTTGTGTGTACAATTTGTTATAAACCCTTTAAACATAAACACAATCTTAGAGTGCACTTGAAAGTGATGCATCATCGTATCGGCCTACAACAAATATGATCGTAGTTCAAATTAATTTTGTAGGAGACGTTTAAAACAAATTAAAAATTCTTTGTAACGTGTTTATATGTATGTAAAATGAATTGTGTGTTATGTATTTTTTTTTATATTAATTGTGTTTCTAAGAATACGTATTACTTGTTCGTATTTAAATGACAGTTTGTTTTAATAAAATTACGTTTTAATATGTTTAGTAATAATAACTTGATCACCAACAAGTTGCTAGTCCTTCAGTTTGTAATAGATAGGGTGCTATCACGGATGCATTGTAAGAAGGTGAACTAGCAGTAATTACAAATATAATATTAACTAATGGTAATTACTTTTAAAAAATCTTTCAATTTGGTGATCCACTATAAGTGAGATTACTTTGGGGTGGATTCCAACGTTCCCAACGGAGTAAAGAAATAAATTTAGAGTTCGTATTCAGCCTTTCTTTATTTTGCTTTTGCATTTAACGGTAAAGTTAAAAATGAGACATTTCGTTAAAACAGTAATAATTATCTGGTATTAATATTAACTAAATTTAAGTATTTAGTTTACTAAGCAAATTGAATTAATGCCTGAAAGAAATGTATATTAAATGAATTTGCTTTGATTAAAAGAAGAAGTATTTTTCGCTTAATTAAATCAAGCCAAACACTTTCACTATAGATTGGTATTAGTTCATTGAAGTAAAGTTGACAGTCAAAATTTCAGTAGAAAGCGTTTATCAGTTTTCCATAGGTTTTCAATTTGTATCATAGCTCTGTGCTTAAGAATATGAATATTTTCCTTATTTTACTAAAACGAAGAAAAAAGGGATTATTCTTTAAAAACCCGACTATATAAACACCTTTGAATATATGAGTATGTATTAGTATTTGACCAGTTAACTAAAAGTAGTCAAAAATGCTATTGTACTAAAAAATTTTTAAATTATTACATAACACTGCATATATTGGAACGTTTATATGACGCGATACTATACCAAAACATTTTTACTGTCTCTCTCTCTCTCACTCTGTGTATCCCTTAAATCAATTAATATCTGATTATTCTATTAATTAGACTATTATACTATCGGTTGTTTGTCACTAGAAAGTGGTCGGAGACCTATTGTCCATATTCATTTCTTGATCATTAAGTATGACTTAAAATGTGTCTTCATCACTTTCTGGACACAAAGAAGTACTAGAACACTAGGGTAATTATTAGATTAATCAAATATTATTAATTCATGTGGGGAACAAACAGAGTTAGTGGTAATAGAAATATCGCGGGATATAAAAATTGCAATTATTCCTGTGATACGTGATAATTTAAAAAAATATTTAGTGCAGTATAGCTTATTTTCTTTGCTTTAGTCAATAAAGTTATTCATACCTAGGTACTATAGTAGCCGTTTGATATTCTAAATAATAATTTTTAAATTTTATTAATAACATTAAGCTGTTTTTCTAGCATTAAATAAGAAACTTGTTTTAAATTTATATGCTTTTTCTTGTTTTGCCCTTTATACAGTAAGAAATTATTCATATAAAAACACTTCGGGCATTTTGATCTCTATATATAACTATGCGATATGATTATGTTCGTTTCTACCACTTGTATATCCTAGTTTAAAATGCAATAACTTTAAATTCCCCTGTTTGTGTCATTTTTTTAGGGATTATTGCAATTTTACCTTTTGGATGTGCAGAAAGGTGAAAAATATTTTTATTAAGCCAAGCAACACTTTGCATTATTATTAAGTACATTTATTGAACAAGATAATATAAATTAAGACATTTTTCATTAATATTTTGTTGATTTCATTAATATTGTGTACAAAGACCAATTTGAAACCTTTTCACATATACTAATAATCTATTTTACTTTAAAATATTTGGGGTTAGCCCATATTTTAAATAAATATCAAATGTCTGGGTTATGTAGAGATCTAGGTGTAAAATAAGCAGCTATTACATTTAATACATTCTAGCAAGTGATAGAGATTACGGGTAGAATGCCAAGGATGCCAAGTTTCGCTTACTCAATATTTACGACACATGTTTACTTTGGAGTTGGTTACATTAAATTTTAATTAATTTAGTTTGTTATTATTAAATAATCAATCTTTGGATATGTGCTTGTTAACTATTTATTATTAATTATTATCCATGTGAGCCTACAAATTATTTAATTTTCGAGTATATGTAATTACATCAACAGAATTTATGGGGTACGTTCTTAATTATTTTATACTCGATTATTTGCGTAAATAAGTAATATGTGCTGAATGTTTCATAATTCCTTCATACAGTATGGAGAGAAATAACCTATATAAATAAATGAATACTTACTGATCCACTCTACTTACTATATATACCAAGCAGTTTTATTTTACTATACGTCAGCAAAAGTCTTGCGTTTATGTTTTGATTATTTCTATTTATTGCAATTTAAAGCTATTTACATTCAAATTAATTACAGGCGAGTTAAACACTATATCTTAGCAAATAAAAGAACTTATCTGTAAATAAAGTACCGTTTAATAAATTAAGGGTTGCGTTATATATATATATATATATATATATATATATATATATATATATATATAT
>JAHWXV010239777.1:0-10544 GCA_024586415.1 Phrixothrix hirtus | reverse complement strand
CTTTAACGAACTACATTATTTACTTTGTCACTTAATACCAGCTATTTTTAAAAGTTGTCTTCTACGTTTTGTGCTTCTAAATGGTACAAAATGCTACTTTTTGTGAACATGCTGACGTAATTCCAAATTGCAGTTGTGTAGCCTTGAATTCTTATGGGAATTTTTATGAGTTAAAATAACTTTAATATGTTACGAGGTATATTCAAAGAGTTTATTTAAAAATCAATTTATGCGTAATAAAGGAATGTTTTTAATAATTTCAAAATGGAATTAGATGTAAAATTAAAATACTATACGTAAATAATATAATTCGTCACGCATATTGATGTTACTGACTTTAGATAATTTACAAAAAGAATTAGCCAGAGCTAACAATAAATGTTACATAATTTAGATAATTTGACACAAAAAACCCAGCGAGAGCTGACACAGTAGCATATAAGTGCCACCTCGAGTCAGCCAAATCATAGGGTTTTGCGAAATTAATCGTAACTTAATCTTTATAGTATGCGGTATACCTTGAATAAGTACCCCGTGGCAAAATTATCAATGGATTGATTCTTACACACGTACTTACAACATATATAAGTAATTTACTTGCCCCCACAACTAGGACTATGGTAAATGGTTTGCTGTAACTGCAACATGTATAGTTGTTGTAAAAATTAGAACACGCCAAATTAAATGTTCTTTCTCACAATATTGTTTATGGTGGTAATTTTAGTATTCTCCAGAATTAAAATTATCTTAAATTAGTAAGCATTAAAGTACGTCACCTTATAACCGTTAACGGTTAATCGTGTAGACTTCTTAACGTCTCGTATCCAGTGGATTCATTCGGGAGAAGCCTTCAGCCTGGTGCGAATAGCGGTATTTACAGTCTTCCTTCAGGAAATTAGAAAGAAGAGACAACCTCAACTCCATTAACTGGGTTGGAATAGCTGTAATCCACTAGTACCACAATATACTGCATTGCATTGAAAATGCAACGCCCAGTAATAATCGTCGTATTGTAATAAAATTGGGTAGAAATATATATTTAACCGTAAATAACAGATGATGAAACTGTCAAATTTTATCAATTCCAAAGAGGTTATGCTAACACTCACCTGTGGTTGTTGAACACAAACATTTGCGTTTGTTTACAAAAATCTTTCGTTTGTTTTTGTTAGTTATCGCTGAATTGTCATTTAGTAATAACGTACCAATGCCACCAATTAGATACCGTGCAAATTTTGCTCAATCATTAGAGTTTGAGCGAAGTCGAATTGTTGATCTTTCTGAGGCAGGCACTTCGTACAGAGAAATTGCTCGACGCATGGGCAGAAATGTAATCACGGTGCTACGCTGTTATCAAGCATGGACAGTAGAGGGTAGACACCGTCGTCGCGAATTACCTCAATACGAGGTATAACAAACCAGTAGTATGGAGTAGAGGAACAAATTGTTTCTATGACAACGCCGTATCGAAAAATTCGAAGTTTTGGTTTGAGATCTTACCGACCCCAGTTAGTTTCATCTCTTACGCCAGAACATCGACGTCAAAGATTGGAATGGTCCGTTGAACGAAGGAACTGGAATCGTGAATGGTACAACGTGATATTCAGCGACGAGTCCCGTTTCTGTTTAGCAATGCATGACAGTCGGCAGATGGTTCGACGACATCGAGGCGAAAGGCGCGATTTACAACATACTATAGAACATTATTCAAGGAAGTATGACGGCCCGACGATACATCGACGAAGTAGTAGAGCCATATGCTCTGCCTTACATGAGAAGAGTTGAAGATGGAATCTTTCAACAGGTTAATGCACGTCCGCACATTGCACGTGTCACAATGGACTATTTTGCTGCCCACAATATTAATTTATCACCAATTGAACATGTCTGGGATATATGGGAAGACGTTTGTCCAATTTACAGTACCCTCCAGCAACAGTAGCTGCTCCTTGCCGTAAAGTACAAGTTTCTGAGTTTCTGAGTTTCTGTGCCCCAAAAAGACATCGATCACCTAATTCGCTCAATGCCCAGGCACGTTAGTGAGTGTATAAGGATGAGAGGAAGTTCAACACATTATTGACACTTTACAAAATTTCTTTTGTTTCTGTTGTTTTCATTTTTCCATCAGTTGTTATTTACGGTTAAATATATATTTCCACCGAATTTCATTACAATCCAACCATTATTACTGGGTGTTGCATTTTCAATGCAACGCAGTATATTTAAAGGGAAAGGACTCTAAATAATATATCCACAATGTTTTTTGAAATGGCGTAAGCAAATAAGACACATTAAAGTAAAAGCAAATTGTGGCAGAACTTTTGGAGCATTTTCCAAAACTATCAAAAGACCAAGGTAGCGAATACAAAAATTAAAAGGGAACTTTATGTGTGTATCAAAATTAATATCAGGCTTCATGGCTAGCGCCGAAAGTTAGATCACACACATCACTTCTCGAATTGCGAAATTAAATTAAAATATCCCGTAATGGCAGTATCTAACAAAAAGACATCATTGCTCAAAAAAGAATGTTACATTGTGTTGTGTATAATTTAAATTATATGAAAATAATTCAAAATCTAAATAGTAAACACATTTCATAAAAATTGCACGTATTTGCATGCAGAATAAATTCTTTTCATACATATTAATGTGTATCAAACAGGCTTTGTTTTTATACGTAACTACTAATACTAACAATTACGCTAATTTTAGATATTTATTACAGAAATTTGTAATAATTAAATCATAAGTAAGTAGTTTATAATTAATACAAGAATATTTAGGTGATTTAAAAAAATACGTTCGATTGCTTTTTATTAATTACATTAATAGTAAATGTAGTATAATATTTTGTAAACAGCGACAAAGAGATATTTGTATTTTTAATTACGTTTTATAGTAAAGCATATACAGACCTGTACCCTTGATAAATTTTACGCGAAAATTTACAAACACTTTTTTCGAAGCAGATTAAAAAGTTTTACAACTTTGTGTTAACAAAAGGCCTGGTAACCTGGGTACAGGTTACCATTTAAAAAATACATAAAATCGTTTATTTAAAAACTGTGCGTATTGTAAATAAATGTAGATTATAGGAAATTCTAGATAACTAAGTTAAATATTCTTGAATAAACCAAATATTGACGCGAAAAAAATTCATAAACAAATTTTTTCAAAACGTGTACGTGCCGTTAAATCCAAAAACGGATTTACCAAAGTTGCATTGCAATAAAACTAAGAAAATTGTTAATATTACGCCAATACCTTGACAACTCATTTTTCACGTACAACTATAGTTCTCTGGAAAATAGTTTAACGTGCACAATGTCAAATACTTAAGAGTGGCTATTGTTTGGTCGTCAAATGGACTTACCTAAGAGGCGCATTATGAGGGAAACAAACAGCAAGATCTTCTTGTTGATATTTCACCTTCGTGCAATTTTCATTGGGCAAGACTTCTGGTTTGAATTATAATAATATAGGACCATTTTTCTTCAATTGATTAATACCATTTACCGCAATTTTGAATCTTTGCTTAGCAATTGGGGCATTCTTTCCCACATTTAGGCGTTCATCAAGGACGCTTGTCACCGCTCATGATCCGGTCGTAATATCATTATGACCTTCTGCTAATATATGTTCCTTCGTTTAATCAGTTTCGTTACCCAGCAACGTTATTTTAGCCATTGCCGGACAACATGATCTGGCAGTGGAGTTCGAACTGAGAAATCGACGCGAACGGTTGCTCTTTTAGTGTCTAGTGTTTTTATCGAACTTTGTGCTGCAGCTTAGGTCCTTGTTACTTATATAGCGGTGGACCAGGCGCGGTACAAGAAATCGTGATATATTTTCTTCGCGATGAACACAAATCGTTTTACGTTGTCCTCTTCTATGGCCGCAATTATGGAAAGATCCTAAGTGAAGCTGAGCTAGAGCTACTAGCGCAAAAGTTGAAATAGCAAAACGGGAACTACAGCAAAACCTTGAATATCAACATAATCAAGCGAAGGAATCTACAAATTCTACTTTAAGCAAACTCGCCATGCAAAACAATACAAGAGCGATTTTCAAACGATCAAGTGCAAATGCATGTTACCAACACCCGTTCCCGCAGCAACCCGACAAGCTGCGGAAACCGGCGCTAAAAAGCTACTAAGCGCAATGTTAGACTACTTCTTGTCGAAATAGGAAGAAATCAAACAAACCGACACTGAAAACTTCTAACAAGTTAAAAGAATAAAAAAGCAAGACGCTCAATTCAACAAGATCAAGCAGCGGACGTCAGCACCTTAAACAAATACAACGGCCGTCGAAACGACAACGTATGAAAAGACAGAACCGACTAAAACGACAACAACGCCGCGAACAAACAAAAACCGCCGCCCATAGCGCTTAGGGAAAAAAAAGTTGCAAGTAACAGAAAAATGCAAACACCATCAGCGCTAAAAATATTAGAAACTGCATCGCGTTAATGGGGCGACGGAACCGGGTTCCGAAAAGTGCACGAAATTCTCCAGACTGGAAAGACGCAATATCACACTTTCCAGCTGGAGAGCGGTGATTCGCCGCATGCCGCATTCAATAAGTGACAACGCGATAAAGGAAGACTTAGAAAAGTAATGCTTACCAATTATCACGACATGTAGAATGTATGTACAAGGGTAGCTCATGTATACTAATGCCACTGAATCTGAACAAAGCGAAAAAGATATACACACTTCGCCAAGTACTCTACCTCAGTATCCAGGTAAAGACGCCCAAAATGAAGAATACCGTTGTGCAGTGCCACTCCAAGACACCGCCGCGGATGACGCGAAAAAGCTAATTAACATAATGGCATATTCGTCAGATGACGAGCCATCCATGGAAACCTCAGAAAACGCAAATTCCGACGGGTTCATCATCCAAAAAGGGAAAACACGGAAACCCACCAGGCAGGCGAACCCGGCACCTGCCGCGAAAATAACAACGTCGAACAGATTCGAGCCAATAGCAGAAGAGAGCGAAGAAGCGCCCGCAAGTCAAAGAAAAGCACCAATGCCACCAGTAGTGCTACGAAAAAAAGAAAGTTGGCTGGAAGTGCAGTGTGACTTCCAAACTCTGAATATCAGCGTAAGAAGTGCCAAGAACGTAGCGTTGGACATTAAAATATATCGAGCCACCGAAGACGACTTTAGAAAGGTTACAAAGTACCTTAAAGACAGGGACTTCCCTTTTCATACCTTCCTCTTGAATAAAGAGAAACCTCTAAGGGTGGTCGTTCGCGGTCTCCCAATAGAGATAGAAAACTCCGAGATCGAGCAAGATTTGAAAAGGCAAGGGCTCCCTATGATTTCTGTTAGAAGAATGCACAGGTGAGCAGCAAAAATTCCGATGCTGCTAAATTACACTGAGTTGGAGAAAACTCTGGAAGGAAAAGCAATGTACAGCCTTAAGACAATCCTAGAACTGTGCATAAATATAGAATCGCCAAGACGGTCCAAAAAACTAGTGCAATGTCATAGGTGCCAGATTTTTGGAAACACCCAGAGACAGTGTAATGCTGCACCGAAATGTGTGAAGTGCGGCCAAGACCACCACACCGGCGACTGCGAAAAGAGCCGCCAAAGTGTGCAAACTGCGGCGGCGAACACACCGCCAGCTATGATGTGTGTCCCAGGCGCAAAAGCCCCTAGCAAGACCTGCAGCCCAAACTGCAGAACAACGCCCATACAGCGGCAGGTCATACGCCTCTGCGGTGAAAGGTGGGGAGTCCCAGGTATCAAAAGAACTAGAGCAACAGTTTACACGATGGAAAAGTGCCTGCTAGCCGGCCACCTCCTAGTGGACGTCACTAGGGAGTGTGACACCTTCGGCGAGGGCATTGCCAAAATTTTGCAATGCCTACCCGAACTTATGGATATATTCCAGAAATAAAAACATCAAATAAGTAAAGAGCCACACTCCACCCATAAGGGGTGGTCGGTACACACGTACCGACGACAAAAAAATACCTCCATATAAGCAGGAGCATTTCCGAAGGAGGTTAAAAGATAAATATCTTGGGCATCCAATCATGAATCAAAAAATGGTCACGACAGTGATTCGTCTTCATTTGGCTAATATTTTCCGGCGTAAGCCACGTATGATATACAAATTCGATCGATGTTTAGAACAATGATTTTCAGGACAAAAAAATGTTTTTATAATTAACAGCTAACATTCCAAAACTGATTAGATCATTGCACCTTAGAAAGTAAATAAAAATGCTTACATATGTGCTTGTGATGGCGGATTGTACCAGATTCCTTAATGAGGAATGACACGCCAAAAGAATTTGAAGATCAACGTATTATTGCATTTTACTTTATCACAAATACCTACTCAATTTATTCAATTATGTATTACAATAAATAGGAACGCAACCATGTATGAATTTAGAACTTAGATGACCTTGACTTTTTCGATATCTACAAGTAATAAGCACTAATTAAATTTTTATAAGTAAATATCACTTTTAGTTCGTCTGATCGACTATTTTCTAACGTGCACACTTAAATTTTAGTTCTAAAATTAGAACTGTGGTATATTTAGAAAAAATGTAATTTTTTCGCTATGGTGGTTGGTTAAAAAATGGTAATAATTTGAAGCAGATTGAAGGTGTTTTAGTTAATTATTTACTTAAACAAAATTATTGATTGTGGTACTAAGATTTTATTGTGCACCAAGGATGTTATTGATTTTGTGTAAAGGACTTACAGATGCCAACTGTATGTGTACTTACAGTTAGTTCGTTATTCCTAAATTTATTCAAATCCCGGTGGGAATGTTGTATCAAATAAAACATATTAATATCTTAACTTATTTATCTTTCAATCCCTTTTAAATATATATATAATTACATATTTGCATAAGTTTAAATATTTTAAAATTGTCGTTCTTTACCAAACATACTTTGAAGGTTACTGTTATGAGTTGAACCAATTTTAATACATATATTGAAATCGATATTATATTAATTAACTTTTTTATCAATACGTAATTTTAGATAACAGTCTAGGTAATTAAAGAATAAAGAAAACAGTTAATTATGGATTTTTACTATATATCATTGCTCGTTACTATTCCAAATACTGAAAAATGCGGAACTAACTTGAGCACGTTACTGAACAACAAAAAGGTCCCGTCTTTAAAGTGAATTGAATAATTTTACACAAAGTGAATCACTTTGTCAAATTACAAGTTAAAAATAGCAAATGTATTGTTTGAGTATTAGATGTGTTGATTAGAATTTACAAAAAGGGGGCGCTCTAGGTGTAGATTGTGCGCTTACCGGTTACACTTATCGTCTGTAAGACCATTATCAGTTTGAATTGCGGTTCCACTGACTAACTACATTTTTTATGGTTAAATATCTCTATTAAAAATTGTGCATGTGTACATATTAATTTAAACAAGGAAACTAAACATTTTTGATATTAAATATGTTGCTAACGCACAATGGTATGCTTTAATATTTTAGTACCTTAATAAGACAAAATATTTCTATAAATTATACAATAATCTTCAAATTAATAATAAAGACATAATTTCAGGTTGATCTTCACACTCTTCATACTTCTTTGGGCACCACATCCGGAATTTTTGTTAAAAGTATTGTGCCAAGTAGTGCTGCGGCAAAAACGGGACAATTGCAAGTGAGTTTAATTTAATTTGTATTTCTTTTAATGAATTTCTAAAATCATTTAAAATCCAGTTATAAGAAAAATGTTAGGATTCCCAATATAGAATAATGTATACATGTAATAAAAAAAATTGTTTGAACTTTACTCAGTAACTAAATGAAATTGGAACATCAAAGTAATTGCGAAATTATTGTACATAGTTATTTAATGTATGTATGTGACCCGTGACTCCCTCCTTATAAAGGAAGAATTGTAAAGAACCCACCGCCTTTAACTTATTAGATATCAAAGCAATAATATGTATTTTATTTTATATTTATTTATATTGACGAGTTCTTTCTCCTATAACTATAATAACCTGCTTAATTTATAGCGGCCAAAGAAGAATGCAATATTTTAATTGTGTTAACAAATATTTAATTTGCCTGCTAGCTCAATCTTATTCATAAAAATCAAAACTGTGGGTAATAAAATCACTTACCTTTAACGGTGGATAAATCTTTACATAGTAAGATAACAATTCAACTATCTATACTGCAAGAATGGTCAGCGGTTATCAGATAACAGCATAATAATTAATAATATTACTAAATTAATGGATATTACAAGCGAAAAGGGCAATTAATGTTTCAATTATAATTAATTGTCAAATTATTATTCAAATATAACTAATTAAATCTTGATTTAAATAATAGAACCTACAGAAACGAAGATTTTATCGGACCAAATGCAATTCACTTACTACAGAGGCTTATTCGTTTAAAAACAAAAGAAATTACTACAATAGCTCGATTAAACTTCCTGTCGATTCGCAAGCTCTAAGGTTATGTAGAAAACAAAAATTACTAGCATAAAGCCTAACATGTTTCCCAATATGTTAATTGATATTACTATTTGATATTAGCTAAAATATAGTAACTCAACATTTAAATCGTTTTACCACTAAACCATAATGAAATTCAAAAACTTACAAGTTTAATTAGAGTAGAAAAGTGTTGCGTAACATTTGTGGCAAAAATTATTGAAGATTACGCATTCATCTCCTTTCTGCTTTGCCTAACCCTCATGAAGTGTATTTAAAGCATGCTAAATACTACCAGGAGTCTTCATTTTTTCTGACTGCTTTTTTATTTCTAATTTAGGGTTGACCTATATTAGAGAGCTTTGCCTGCCCTTTCCCCATTGGGGGGTTAGGTAGTTAAACCTGTGTGCAGACCTTACTAATGGGCCATTTGCCTCGCAGTAATATTTATTGTTTTGGACCGGTGGTTTTGAAGGCTGGTGATCATTTTTCGACTCCTTTCTCCTGCTTTATTGGTCAGGTCTTGGATTTCTAGTTCATGACGGAGGTACTTCTCCCTAACATATTTAGAGGCGCCGGTAATCATTCTGTACCCGTACATATGCGTTTTTGAAATGATTTGTTTTACTATATTTTCTTTACTCGTGAAAGCTCTCCTGCGTACCTGAGCGAGGTCATCATTATGGCATTCAGGATATGCTTCCGTATTTTTAGGGGAAGTGGATTTTAATGGTTGACCAGGGGGGAAATTTTTCTTTCTATGCGTAGGGTTAAGGCTCTTCTTTTGGTTACGTGTGCTCTCCGAAATGAATTCCGAGATACCGGGCTTTTCTCTAGATTTTTAATAATTGTCCCATTGCGTCTAGGTGAGCGCTCTTGCCTCGCTTTTTTGAAAAGAGTACGGTTTCAGTCTTATCTCGATTGATCGATATTATCAATTTATCGGTGCAATCTTTTAGTTTATTTAAGGACTTGCTCATTCGGGCCTTTGTTATTTGGATATGCTTCCCAGTCACTAGTAATGCCATGTCATCTGCAAATTGAAGAAGCTTTGCCCCAGAAATTACGGCCGTTTGAAGAACGTCTGCTACAAAGATGTTGTAGAGGCAGGTTGATAGGGGGTACCTTGAGGGAGGCTCTCTCTGGCTTCCTTTCTGATTGACAAAGCTTTGTTCAATTTCACCTGGCAAGTTCTTTCATCCAAGAAGGACTGTGTTAGTTTGACTTGGTATGTTGGAAGGTTCATCTGTATCATTTTGGCTAGGAATGCCTTCCTTTATACCTTGTTGTACGCCTTTTCGATATCTATAAAGGCTGTTAGAATTTCCTTATTCTTTAGTTTCCCCTCTTCAATTTTGGCGGCTAAGTGCACTGCTTGCTATGTGACTGACCGTTTATCTTTGAAACCGAATTGGGTGGGTGGGATCTTTTCAGCTGGTTTTGTATTAATATTTTTAAGACTGTTTCCAGTAGTTTGACGATAATGCTTAAAAGACTTATGGATCTTCCATTTACTGGTAATGTCGCGTCTTTGTCGCCCTTAGGGATTGTTATAATCAGCGCATTTTTCCATATACTGGGGTAATAGCCCAGTTTTAGTGCCGTATTTACGATTATTCCTATTTCTAATTTCGAGTTCTCTGTAAGCACCTTAAGTGCTTTGTTGTGGGGCCTTGCTGTTGGGTAGTTGGTTAATCATTTCTTCAATTCTCTGAAACCCTATTGTGGGGGCTGGGAAATTCCTCATTCTATCTAGATTGTTTATTGCGTGGTTGACTGTGTTTGCTATTTGTTCCTGGGTTGTCATCTAGTTGTCGAACTGTGAATCAAGGTAGCTGGCTAAAGCGTCGGCTCTCTCCTGGTCTTCAAACAGCATATTGCCATACGAGGGTTGCCTTTTAAGTAGTTACAAAAACTAAGAAAGAAAACAAATTTTTTGGAACAAACTGTTTTATTGTTTTTCAAAATATTCACTTTTAAATTTTATACACTTTTGCATGCGTTCAAACCACTTCTCGAAGCATTTTTTCCACTCTGAAGTTGGTATCTCAAAAATATGGTTTTCAAATGCTTCA
>JAHWXV010239775.1:0-17006 GCA_024586415.1 Phrixothrix hirtus | reverse complement strand
CGAAAAAATGCAAACCTATTGAAATTTATCGACATCTGTGTGAGGTGTACGGGAACATCGTTATCACTGAAGGTGGAGTGCGTCAATGGTGCATTAGGTTGAAAAATGGCCGAACTAATGTACACGACGAAGAGCGAAGTGGACGACCAAGCATTGTGAATCATGAACTTGTTGCAAAAATCGATTAAAAGGTTCGAGAAAACCGCTCATTCACAATAACAAAGGTTTCACTCAGTTTTCCACAAATTTCACGCAGTTTGTTGTATGAACATGTCTCATAAACTGGGATACCACAAATTTTGTGCAAGATGGGTCCCAAAACTCCAGACAAAAAATCACAAGAATCAGTGTATGGCATCATCATTTCTGGACTCTTACGACAAAGATGGCAACTCATTATTAAATCGAATCGTAATGGGAGACGAGACGTGGATCAAACAAGTGAACTGCGAGAACAAATTGCAGTCTATAGTGTGGGGGCACACAAATTCCCCAAAAAAGCCGAAAAAATGCATGCAAACCTTGCCTGCAAGGAAAATTACGACAACCGTTTTTTGGGATAGGAAAGGCGTGCTTCTTGTTGATTTCCTTGAATGTGAAACAACAATAAACTCCGAGAGGTATTGCCAAACTTTGCAAAATTTAAGGAGAACGATTCAGAACAAGCGTAGAGGAAGGTTGAGTTCAAAAACTTTGTTTTTTTTTACGATAACCCCCGACCACATACGGCAAATCGCACCCGATAAGCCTTCAAGATTTTCAGTGGGAGGTTTTTCCTCGTCCACCATACAGTCCAGACCTTGCACCCAGCGACTTCCACTTCTTCCCAAAGATGAAATCGTGGCTCGCAATGGAGCGCTTTGATGACGATGAGGAACTGAGAGAGGGCGTGACTAATTGGTTGAAGTCTCAGGCGGCAGAATTTTATGACAACGGAATTTCAAAGCTTGTTTACCGCTATTATAAGTGCCTAAATTTGTATATAATAAATTTTTTTTCTTGTACTGAGTTGTTTTACAACAAAACGTAATCGATTTTCTGGATGGCGCTCGTATATAGACTATACATATGAATTCATTTCCTAGAAGATAACACAAGATAATACTCATTAATAGATAGGGCTGAATTGTTTTTTTTAATTTATAAATATGAGGGAACACTCATGATTCATGGCAAAGGGTATTACGACTAAGTTTATCGTAACCAAGACTTTTGTTGTCGATAGCAAACATTAATTGTTGAATGAATAATTAGCATTGTCACTACTAATAAAATGGGTTGTTAGGTAACATTTTTTTTGAGTGAATGAAAAATTAAATAATAAAGTCACGATTATATAATAGAAATAATTAATTTCCATTATAACAACTTCATTGAGTGAGGTTGTTATTTGTTCTTCCACGAAATTAAATGAAAACATTTTATTTTGAAGCCTCTGATACAAGAGAACTCATCGCGCTATCGACAATTTTGCGTAAATAGACAGCAAGGTTTGATGTTAATTCGTTTTTTTTCTTTATTTATACGTTTCAATTCTTGACGAACCAGTTTCGAGAATAACAAGAGTAGTGAAAGGAAAATTTTGTTTTTACTTTTCAACATAAACTCCTTTTAACTTAATACAATTATTATAAAGGTTCGATACAATTTCAGAATCTGTCATGATTTTTTCCAGCGAGGTATTTTTTTAATATGAAAACAGAAAATAGTCACATCATACCAAATCTGATGAACAAGGTGCATATGGAAGCAATTTGTAATGCAGTTAATATAAGTTTGATGAAACAATTCTAGATTTGTGAGCTGGAGCGTTATCCTGATATCAGAGCATTTTCTTCTTTGCTAACCCATCATCGAAACGATTCATATTTTAAGATATCCAATCAGCATTATACCATGCACGTCCCAAAAATAGTTGCAAGGACTTTTTCAGCTAACGCTACAATTTTGCCTTCTTTGGAGCACTTTGACCACTACAAACTTTGACCACTACAAAACCCATTATTTGGGTTGTTCTTTGGTTTATGACATATAGTGATACAACTCACTTGTATTGCGTTGAGATATGTCAAAACGATGGTTTCAAATGTCAACACGAGCTCGCTTTTGTTCGACAGTTCGGAACCACAGCATCCATCTTGTAGAAAGTTTTTTCATACCTATGCGATTAATACAAGGCATATGAAATGCCATTCAATCTTCGGTCATTCAGTACAATACCATGTACTCTTTCAATGATTTCTTCAGTAACTACCCATGTTCAGCTTCCATGTTAAGACGATCATGCTTAAATTTGTTGTAACAAATATAAACCATTATATCAAAAGATTTACCCAATATTTTTTCAAGTCTTCAACAATTTCTTTAAGGGTTAAGCCTTTCAAGCATTCATACTTAGTTCCTGCAAGTAATTCAGTTTTTTCCTTTTATCACATACGGGAAAAATAGCTTTGATTACAAACATTATCGAATAATAAAAAAAATAATTTTGTAGCAGCGTCATCTCACCGATTATACACGTATTTATCAAATTGCTTTCTTATATAAAGTGAAACTTTCACTTAGCGAAATAAAGGCATTGATCCAGATTTCTGTGAATCTTAACATATCGAAATCAAAAGTTGAATACCATTTAAAACGGCCTGGATACGATATGTTAGAAAGCTTGATATTTGGGTACCAAACGAGCTCAAAGAAATTCAACTCATTAAGCACGTTAACATTTGCAATACTCTCTTGAAACATATGATAACAGACGATAAAAATGAAGCATCTAGAACAATGTTGAACGAAAACAATCATGGAGCAGATGTTCAACAAAGAAAGGTTATGCTGTCATTCTGGTGGGATTTCAAAGGTATTGTGTATATTGAATTGTTTTCAAAGAATTGAACTATTAATTCGGACGCATACTGTCATCATCTATATAAAATAAACGACACCATTAAACGGAAGCAAAGGTGTTCTTTCACCATACTAACGCTAAACCACGTACATACATATTTGGTCCCTCCTTAAAACCTGGCGTAGCTTCGATAAGATGTGTTACCACATGCACCATATTCGCCAACCCAGCACCATTACACTACCTTTGTTTCAAGCTTTACAGAACGCCTTGTGTGGTAAAATCTTCACGTTGTTAGAACTGCGAAAAACATAAGAAGTTTTTTGAACGGGGAATCATGAAAGAGGGCATACTGAGAAAACTGAAAACGTTAAATTTACAATCTCGAAGAATGCTAAAAGATATTAATTAAAGCAACAAATAAACTGTTTACAAAACAAATTTTGCATTTTTATTTCAACTACTATAGATTTTTACAATAATACCTGTTATTTCAACCAATACGGATTTTAAATTTAATAAGAATAGATTTCAATTTTTAAATAACTGTTTTACTATGGTTAGATTAAATGTGCGGTGTACAATTAAATGAAATACGAAGAAATGTTTGACTTAATCTCTTATCGTTGAATTTGATGCTTAAGTAACATTAGATTAATAAGACAAAATTTGTTAATTAAAACTACAGTTTAAGAAATTGTTTGCACATCAGCAAAAGTAATTAAATTATTTCTTAAATGTAAAAGTTACTTAAAACAAAGAAAATAGGTAAAGTTATGTTAACATGACGAACGTAAAGCTCTTAATTTGTATTACTTAAAGTAAAAATAAAAATAATTAAACTCAGCACTAAATGTATTATAGGTTTTAATTAAAATATTCTTGATTATTAATATTTTACTTTGACATAATTTTTATCTTTTAAATATAAATGTCACACGTAAAAATTAAAAAGGATGTAGAACCTCCATTTTTGAAAACATTACTTTAGTAAGAATGGGTTATAAAGTCAGCCAAACAAACCATCATTTAAAATAAATTATTTTTTGACATAAGTAAATAACTATTATAATTATATAATATTTAACACTGTTATATGTATAAAACGACAACACGAAACTTTAAGTTAAAAACGTTGGAATTAAGGGCATATATCAATGCCTAAATTATTTACAACTAAATTACCAACAATAAGAATAAAATTACTGGTATCTCGTTCTGAAGTAAATAAATTTATTATATATAACGCATATACTGTTCCAAAATGGCCCAATACATTGATTTAATGTATTTTCAGTTATTAATTTAAGAAAGTAAAAACTTTTGCTTTAATACTTTGTGGTTATTTCTACAACATTAAAAAGTGTTGAAAAAATAGCTTAAAGAAGATACTTTAACTATTGATAACAATTGATTAACAATTGATAAAACAATATAAGCAGATAGTTTAATAAAATATTAACTGGTAGTTACATCAAATATTTTAAAATATCATTTTAACCTTGAAAAGTTAACATTTTCAGTTAATTACTTTGACATTTCAAGCACATTGTTCATATTTAACACTCAAAAATGGTTAAATAAACCAAGTTGTTTCAACGATTTATTTTTTTTAGTGTAAAAGGTAATCGAACAAAATAGACAATATATCGTTTTCATTTACACAGAAAAAACGCAATTACTTTTAACCACAATTCGATATTTTCTGTCGAATAATTAACCAAAATTCCTAGATTTGCATTCAATTTAAGACAAGAAATACATTAATTTTTAAATGCAACGCGCAAACAAAAATATCATTTCAGTTACGTAGGCCACAGTAATAAATGGGATTTAAATAACAGTTTGTTTTTGTACTATGCGTCATCTATTTAGTACGAGTTCGACATGCCAATATAAATGGTTTTGTTTGTTAACGAAGTTCTCCTTAAATTTATTGATTTCAATTGATGAAGTTTCAGTGTATATTGTTGCGGATTTAATTTAGCATTATTTTGACTACATACCGACGTTTTGGTAACATGCTATTTGTAATCTTCATTTCGCCATATCTGATTAAAAGATATCAACAGTCCTTGTATATTTTATGGTTTCCCAGTTTAGGTAAATGGGATTAAACGTTGACAACTAATTAACTCCCAACCCGCAGGTGCTTTTGGACCTGAATAGGGAAACCAAATTTTGGCGACATCTTCTTCGCGTAACACTTCTTTGATATTTAATTAGATATGCCCATGAGCGCAACAATTTATTTCGTTTTTCCCTATCACTAATGTTTATTTTGATCTGTACATAAAAAACAATTGCCCAAAGAATTTTCAAGTTTTCGTAAGGTGCTGAAGTCGATTCGTATTCAAGCAATGTCTTTCCAAACATTTTGTTAGATGTAGATGACCAAAATTTCTTTTCGTAACACATATTTAATTTTTGGTGTAGTTTTAAAGTGGTCAGTCGAACATATCATGGCTAAAAATTATATTGGTTATAACGTCCTGGGTAACCAACTTAAATGTGCATCTCTAAAAATGCTATGAAATGTATACAGAGAACTTTTGGAAACATAATTTTATCATTGATGAGATTTTAGAGACCAGAAAACATGTTGCCTAAACTGTTTTCATTATTCCAACCTCAAGAGATACTTCAGATAACGGATATTTCTGAGTGTCTAAGAAACCTTTTTAGGTTCAGACGGGTAGATGCCGCGTAACTTTCGCGGTTTTCTTGAACGGATTAAAACAATTGTAGAATCGTTGAGATAAAGTAAGACTTATGCAAATAACAAATTTCGTAACAGGAAAGTATTTTTTAATTCATGTTAAAACGACCCATGTGGGTATATGATAACTGAGGCAATGGTATCGATATACAAACGCTAAAGCGTGACCGCATTACAAAATGCATTTCAATTATACAGTTAATATTTCAGTCACAAGTATAAAATTATATTATATCAAGAGAAGCTAGAAAAGTTGGTTCTATCTAAAATTGTTTCCGATGAAGTCGAAGACCTTTTATTTATAATCTAAATCATCCACAAGGGCCTATACGAAGTTAGCCCCCCACTTTTCGAATTAGCTAATTTTAAGAGTTGTGCTAAATTGTGCTCGAATATTATACCCATAATATGAAGAATGCATCAAAAAAACGAAAAAAAACATATTTTTTACCAGCCCTCCACTTTTGCATATTTCGCAATTTTTTCAATTGTGCTAAGTTATACGAGGTTGTACTAAGATTGTGCTAAAGTAGTATTTCGCAAAAATAATTACAGAAAAAGTTACGTCCAAAAATCGACAAAAACTATATTCTATACAAGCCCCCTACTTTGCATATTTCGCAATTTTCTCAATTGTGTCAAGTTGTGCTAAAATAGTATTTCAAAAAAATAATTACAGAAAAAGTTACGCCCAAAAAACGTCTTCAATGATATAGAATTGAAGTAACGTTTAAATTAACATCACCCATCCGAATGTCATATAATATTTGATTGTGCTAGCGTAGTACAACTCAGCACAACCGCCAATTTCGCCAGAATAGCGGCATAAAGGGCACTTTACTCTTGAGCGCGGTCGTTCGCAATGGCTTTTTATGTCCAAATTTCGATATTTTGACGATGCGATGACCACCAAATGGTATATTTGAGTTGTACTAGGCTAGCATAACTTAGCACAACCTCCAATTTCGCCAACACAACGATATAATGGGCACTTTATTCTTGAGCGCGGCCTTTAGCAAAAGCATTCTATGTCCGAATTTCGATGCTTTGACGATTCGATGACCACCAAATTACACATCTCAGTTGTGTTACGCTAGCACAACTCCGATATGCAATTTGGTTGTCGTTGGCTCGATAGAACATCGAAATTTAGATATAGAATGTCGTTGCGAATAGCTGCGCTCTAGAGTAAAGTACCTTTTTTATCGTTGTTCTAACGAAATTCACGGTTGTTTTGAGTTGTGCTACGTTAACTCAACTCAGATATGCAATTTGGTGGTCATTAGATTGTCAGAACATCGCAATTTGAACAGTGAATACCGTTGCGAACAGCCACGCTCAAGAGTAAAGTGACCTTTATATCGTTGTGCCGACGAAATTGGCGGTTGTGCTGAGTTGTGATACACTAGCGCAACTCAGATATGCAATTTGGTGGTAATTGAAATGCCAGAACATCGAAATTTGGACAGTGAATACCGTTGCGAACAGCCGCGCTCAAGAGTAATGTGCCCTTTATATCGTTGTGCCAGCGAAATTGGCGATTGTACTGAGTTGTGCTACGCTAGCGCAACTCAGATATGCAATTTTGTGGTAATTGAATTGTCAGAACATGGAAATTTGGACATAGAATGCCGTTGCGAACGGCAGCGCTCAGGAATAAAGTGCCCTTTGTATCGTTGTGCCGGCGAAATTGGCGGTTGTACTGAGTTGTGCTAGGCTAGCATAACTCAGACATGTAATTATATGACATTCGGATGGGTGATGTTAATTTAAACGTTACTTCAATCCTAAATTATCGAAAATGTTTTTTGGGCGTTACTTTTTCTGTGATAATTTTTTCGAAATACTACTTTAGCACAATCTAGCACAACTTAGCACATTTGAGAAAATTGCGAAATATACGAAGTGGGGGGCTGATATAAATTTTTCGTATTACGGTCATAATATTCGAGCATAATTTAGCACAAGCCTAGCACACAATACAGCACAACTCTAGAAATTCGAAAACTGGGAGGCTAACTTCGTATATGCTCCATAATGTCTTCTCAAGTGCAACTAAATTACTTTAAACAAAAATGAAGACATATTTTTCACATATAAATGAAGATGCAATTAAAATATTTTCAAACTTATAGCTCGCGCATGCGCTTAACACGCATTATTTGTACAATTTTTGACAAACATAGGGTATTAGGTTAAATTAGTTCGCAGAAGAGGATTTCCGTTATAAGCGTTTACCAAAGCCATTCTTTTTCCTTCGGTGTATTCTATTCGTTATCTGCAGTAAAACATCAAAGGAAGCGTCATTTTTATTTACACTTAGGATCTGATCATAGTGCTATTTCCTGTATAAATTAGCGCTACCCGTTCCTCCAAGTAAAGAGGGCATAGTACTAGAGGAAGTGTTGTATTCATCGTCGTGGCGTATGTGGTGTTGTGAAGTGCTGGGCAGATATATAAAATCTGGTGTGAGACAACACATAACTTTCACTTACCTATTGTAGATATGTAAATAATGTCCACAATGATTAAAACATTATTTATGATTATTTAGGGAACAATAATTGCAACGGTCGCCCTGCAAAATTACTGGACACACAAAACGTTGCTTAACTCCGGAAATTTTCCTGAACAACTTGCTTTAACGAATCTTCTGAGGAACCGAAACGTTCTTGTCCAGGGGAAACCAATTGGGAATTCTTGTGTATATTCACCAGGAATTTTTGAGGAAATCTTAGGAATTCTCGGGAATTCTTGAGGAATTCTCGGGAATTCTTAAGGATTGTGGGAAAACGTTATGCTCAATTTTTACTAATTAAATGATTCAGTTATGCTTAAAAAAATATGGTAGGACCCCACACAACTTTCTCTTGATTATTTCAAATTACAGGTTATCTATATAAGTTTCTAGCCTCACGAAACCCTTCTTACCTCTTAACTTCGATTACTTAACTTACGCAATTTTTCCAGAGAAACTAACTAAAGTTTTAAGGAAATTATTAATGATATTTTCGAGAAAATCGTTATCGATTTACACCAAATTCTACGATTTTTAGTTTCTGATTTATCCAGAGATGCTCAAAAATGACAACGTCTGCTTTCTCAATTTACGCAATTTTCATAGAGAAATTGATTCATTCACATGAAAGGGCACTAAACATCTATGTAGCAAGTTTAAAGAAAATCATTACAGCTATTTTCGAGAAAGTCGTAAAAACTTAAAAATCCCAAAAATAAAATGACATTTCCAGTTATCAGATATTACCTAAACCTTCTTTAGTTACGCATGTATTGATATTAAATAAACATACAATTTGTTTATAGGTAGTTCTTAGAAACACATAATATTAGGATCTTGGTGTACCGAGTAATTCTTAATAACTGTATTTGGAATTCCTTTTTACAATAACAATACCGAGGTTTAATATTTAGTTCTACTATAATCATAAAACCGATTAGATGTTCGAATATGCATTTAAAATATATATTGTGCCTAAATACGTAATTATACCTCCTTAATTTCTCAGTAGTTTTAGTAGGTGTTGGACTTGTCAATTTTTAATAAATCTGGTATTTAGTATAAAGTGTTATAGTTGTTTTATTAATCAACCCGTTAACTACAAAAAAGTTACCAATTTTTCGAAATCAGAAGATATGGAAAAAGCACGATGTCTTATTTTTGACGACGAATTCGATGCAAATATGTGAGAGAATTTTCAGAAAACCGATGAATTAAAATCCAACGATCGGGTAGTAATCAGATCAATGGAATCTGATAATGTTAGAAGTTTAACCAAAAACAGTAGTAGGATGCTGAATTACTAATCCCACGTTGAGAAGATCGAATGTTACCAGCTAGTTGAGGTTTTATGAGTAATCTAAAGGTAATAATACACCTAAATGTTTTTCTATCGTTATTTAAGTACTCAATAAAAAATATTTATGACCATATGACGTTACGGGTTTATTTAATTAGGTCGCAGGGAAAAATTGTTTATATTTTGCTTGTCCAGGTAGTCGTCGTGAAGGGTAGGTTCTTTTTTTACAGGGCTTAGATGAAGGCGGACTTTATTGTTCGTACCTAGCTAGAATAGTTTGTAAATAATAAGATAATAAACCTTCATAAGTCATATATTGTTCTAATAAAAATAACTGAATGATTAATTATAGGGTAAAAATATGTACAAAATAATAATGAAGGGTTTAACAAATTATGCAAGTATTTTCTAGACATGTGATACTAAAACAAATATATAAAGTGAAATACATGAAACGATATGATTGTTTAACTGTTGTTTGCATCTACAACAATGGCAAGTATTAAATTTTATTACGTAAACTTCAATCAACAAATGCATTTAATTGTTACTGATGATAATCAGTTTGTCTCGGTTAGTATTAATTTTAACGACGGGCAGATTATATTACTGGATTAGTATCAATGAAATTAATTAGCACTTCTCGTGAGGAACCTTGCTATCAATGGTAATTAATTTCTAGAGGCCTTAAACAAATGCTAGAAAGCTTTTCGAAGTTGTCTAATAAACGGATCTTGTACCAATGTTTCTTACATCGATACACAGAACGGTTTATAACCGACCAAAGGATTTATGTACTCCTGTTACATTTCCTTTTGCAGTCTGAATGTTTCGCAACACTAGCTTTTGTGGCATATGCAACTAAAGCGCGCGTTTACGAATCCTAAGCGGATGTGTCAGAATCGTCTGCCGAGCCGTACTGACAACTGCCACAGCAAATTAAGATGGTCACGCTCAACGTATGACTGTGACTTAAGTGATCTTATAGCACAAGCAACTGTGTAACTGGAAGATCATGAATATCTTTCATCGAAGACGCTCGTTGCCCTAGCAACAAGACATGGTCGGTGGAAACGGTAACGTTGATAGCCTTCCAAGTGCAAACTAGATTCGTAGGCTCGGTCATATATTTTAAATCAAAGGTTGATTTACTAGGTGAGCCCCACCACGAGGATGCAACTCGATGTCTCCGATTCAGCAGTCGAAATCGAAGTGTTTTAAGCGTTCTTGAATAGCTGTTTATGTATAATTTAGGAAGCGATGTCTTTATTCCACTAGCATAACTTATTTGCTATTTCTTTCTCGCGCTTCGCGTTAATTTATTGTAATCGAACTTGCAACATGTTACACGATTATATTTAAAATGGTGCAATCTTATTTAATATATACAATTAACTTATTAACTAGTGTCGTTCAATAGAAGGGCGTTTGTAGATATTTGTAGTGCTTTCTGTTTCGTTTGTAATTAAACCGTTACAATAATTTAAAGTTTAAAAAAAAGGTAACTTCGTCAAATTATTAGGTGCTTTAAATCAGTTCGCGAGATCTTATTTAAAATCATTTGTAGTTGTTTGTAATACTTTTAAACTTGTTTTTTAAAAGATATGATCATTTAAAGATTTAATTGATTGTAACCTTTGAACGGTTCAACTACAAACGAAATTGAAAGTACTACAAACAACTGCAAACGATTCTAAATAAGACTCCGTAAGTTGATTTAATGCTCCTCATAATTTGACGAATTTATCTTTTTTTTTTAAACTTTTAATGATTTAACTATTGAACGGTTCAATTACAAATAAAAGTGAAAGCACTACAAAGACCTCTCTATTAAATAACACTATTCTAAAATTTTTAACATTCAAGTCGGGTCCGGGCCCTTTTTAGCCATCATATACATATGTCGTAAATGGTTTTACTACAAACGAAAATTTTTTAGTATAATGAACTACAAACAAAATACTATCTAAACGTGCAAAAAGTTAATCTTTTAAAAATTGAGTGCCAGGCTCACCTACATATGTTCAAGAGCGTTATCGGCGTAGATTTAAATCACTCTGTATAATAGAGTAAGATTTACTTGAAAGAACAATAAACCATGAAAATGCTTTGTTTTGGAGAAAATAATATTATAATCGCATTATAAGGATACTGAAAGACCTCGTGAAAGGCCGATTTCGATGATTTTCCACCAAGTTACAACAAACACTCATGATTACAAATAAGAAATTGAAAAAAGAAGATTTTTCAAACGAATTAAGTTCTTTCATCTATTATGCTGTGACTTAACAAACTTTTTCATTTTAGTCCACTATTAAAATATTCGATTATTATAATATAGCAATATTAAAAATGTTGGGAGTGATTTTTATGACTTAAATGGATTTTATAACTGCTGTAAAATATTGGCCGTTTATTTTTGACCAAATCATATGTCAACTTTCATCAAAATCAGCGGGGTTCATTTTGCACTCTTCGTTTGTCAGTACCATCAGGCTTTTTACGTTACACAAATATTTTAGGACAAAATTCGTTGAATAGATTCCATTTTTTATAAAAGAATTAAAATGTATATTCTTCTTATATATGTATTTCCGTTTTATTCACGTTCCGCATTAAACAAATTTTACTGTATACAAACTTTGGAAATTCAAAAAAACATTAAATAAACTTAAGGAATTCCCTAGAACTTGCTGGTATTTTTGTGAAATCGCAGGAATACTTGTAGAATTCTCGAAAAAGTCTTAGGAATTTGGAGGAAGTCTTAGGAATTCCCGGGAATTCTTAGGAATTCTCGAGGAATTCCCGGGAATTCTTAGGAATTCTCGAGGAATTCCCGGGAATTCTTAGGAATTCTCGAGGAATTCCCTGGAATTCTTGGGAATTCTTTGTATGACGAATTCTTGTGTACAGTTAAATATGGAAGTGTTAACCTCTCCGTTCTTGTAAAAGGGCATCAAAAATATAAGAATCTTAATAAGTTTTAAAAAAATTATTACAGCTGTCTTTCAAGAAAATCGCGAAAAACTAAAAATTCGGACAAAATCTAAAAATGACAGAAATAAAGTGGTACTTCCCGTTACACAATGTAATCAAATTTTTGATTTTACATTCAAAAGTAGTTATAGGGTCAAATATAAATTTTCATTTAGGCGAACTTTCAGTTTTAAAGTTATTTTATTCATAGGTGATGGTAAAAGTACCTAGGTTAATTGATTTACGAAAAATTTTCTCATTAACCACCTAGATTAGTGAAAGAGCATCATGTTACTAAGAAATATAGTAATACTTAAAAAAATAGTTAGAGCCGATTTCTAGAAAATCGCAAGAAACCAGAAAATGACAAGAGTAAAGTAGCACTTCCGGTGATTCAATTTTAATGAAATTGTTGTGGTTACACATACACTCACGGCGTGCTTGCACACACACACGCGCGCGCGCCCATTAGCTCGTCCGCATGCACACACCAACACTCAGAGGACTCAAAAACGTGTAGTTTCACTAAAATTGCAACATTGAAAATTTTGGACGGAAACAATACTCTCTCTTTTACCTATATTTCATATAGAGTAAGAGAAAATAAAAAGAACGCATTGCTGCAGTGAAGGAAGAAAAGTTGAGCAATCATGAAATCGGACACAGACCCAAACATCAAAACGAGCGCAACATCCATTATTTGTTGGAAATAAAGAAAATTGTATAAAAATACAGCCCAACCAAGCTTGTACGAAGATCAAGAGAAAAGCGATGTATCTTGCCAGTAGCGTCAAATTCTTCGCTTTCTGCTTGTAGAACTAGTTACAGTAGGGGTACAAACTAATGCGTGAAACATTAAGCGGTTGCTAAAAAGACCACCCACTGTCTGAAATACTTTAAAATAATTAAGAAAACCAAGAAAATTAGAAATTAAGAAATCAAGATTATTTAAAAGTATTTCAAACAGAAAATGATGTAAGCGAGATTGCTACATAAAAAATAACTATGTTACAATAAGTTCAGAATAATATCTTTAGTCGTAAGTAATAAGGTTAAGGAATTTGCTGCCGCACAAGATCAGCGAAACATTAATTGCAACTATAATAAATTATTTAAGAAATCACTGAAAATTTGCGTAATGTAGAGTAAGATGAGAAGAATTAGGAATTAAGAGAGAAAATTTCTGGCATTAATTTAAGCTAAATTTGAACTTTGAATTAATTGAAACATAGAAATTAAAAGTAGGTAAAAAATTCATTTGTAAACATGGTGAAAGAGCGCACGAAGCGAAACAATCAGATTTAGGTTAGAGAATTGTATATAACGTTAAGTTTTTGTTTTTAATAAACATTCTGTTAAATGGTTCATTGCGGTTTAATTAGAGTCACGCTGATCACTCGAGTAAAATCTTGATAGTTAGCACATCTTCAATTCCAAGTCGTAAATAAGATTATTCGTAAGGCTTAGAACAAGTTGGAGATGAAAAGGGATGTGCATAAGAAGACAAGGAATTGTTATTCCGAAGCACATTCTTACTTTTAGGGTATTAAACCTATCAACCACTAACAGTTGAGTGGCGTAAAATGTTCA
The DNA here is from genome assembly GCA_024586415.1 of Phrixothrix hirtus. NCBI lineage: Eukaryota > Metazoa > Arthropoda > Insecta > Coleoptera > Phengodidae > Phrixothrix > Phrixothrix hirtus. The sequence goes on along the minus strand of JAHWXV010239775.1, from coordinate 3,058 downwards.
AGAAACCATTTTTAACAGACGCATAAACCAGACTCATTTTTATCAGGAAATACATGACCTGGGATCAGAAATGGAGGCACGTCATCTTTTCTGACGACAAAAGTTAAATTTGAACGAACCATATGGGTTTTTGTGTTACTACCACGATATCAGAAAGAAAAAGCAAATATTTTTTTGCAGACAAATGGGTAAAGGACCGCTGATGATTTGATCTGCTATAAGCTGCCATACAAGTCATATTTGCTTTATTCCGATAGTAGTAAATTGATGGCAACTTAAGACATGCTTTGCGAATCATAGAATCAACATTTTATAATGGCCAGCTAGATCTCCAGATGTCAATATCATTAAAAATGTTTGGAGATATGTAATCCACAGTGTACCACAAGGAGGCTTTCGGAAATAGTAAACAGCTTCAGCAAACGATCATTACTTATTGGTGGAACATCCCCCACGTGTATATTCAAAGTTTGGGTAACAGTAACGAAAAGAATATTTTCTTTAATTCATAACAATGGAGGATATAGTAAGTATTAATTAATACGTCGAGTTTTAAAATTAAAAAAAATCGATCCCATCGAAATTATTTAAGAGACTGTGAAAATAGTGATAAACTGACGAAACCAGGCCGGAAGAATGACTGGGACATGTCTCAATTTCCCATCCAAACTGCCTGTTTTTGGAGCATTTCTCGTACTATATGGGTCTGGCGTTGTCGTTGTCTGTTGAACAATGCTGATCCTGTATCTTTGACGGTTTGCCTTAAACGGTCCAATTATTAATGATTCGCCTCCTTGGTGATAGTTTGATTAGTACATAGCAGCTCGTGATTAATAATTCCATCCATATCTCGTTAAATGGAGAGCTTAATCTTTCATGGATGAAGTTCTCTCTTCGGTTGTGTAGCTGGTGTCCCGTTGAGGCCAAGCTATTGCCTTCGACGATTGTTATAGAGAATCCATTTTTTATTACTCGTAACAGTTGCAGTCTACAGAGGTTCGAAATGAAAATGTCCATGCGTTACTTCAAACTTAGCTCCTACAATTCACGAGGAACTCATGTATCTGTTTAAAGATCCTGCCAATTTTTTTGAAATGTTAATGCGCTGTTAAATAGGTTGAGAGGAGCTCCTCGAATTTTGCTGGATTATCATTCCCAACAGGTCGTTAAATTCTTGGATACGCCCTGAGCTTCACCTTCACTTACAGCTACAGTCCTAGATTGAAAGTATTAGAACTAGCACTACACTTGATTGACACTTATAGTATCTGGACTATAAGTCTCGCACAGCCTTTTTACCACTATTACAGGGTTGTCCTGGCAAATTACCTAACGCAAAACGGTTCTTATGTGCAGTTCTCATACTTCAATGTAACACCTCCACAACTTTATTAAACCGTATATTTTATTGCAGTATAAATAAGCTCCACTTATCTATTTGGATTAAATAACACAATTAATTTTGACCTCAGTTAAAAATATTGCACTACTTACGCGGTGATCCAATGAAATCAATCAAGCCCAATACAATATAAATAAAAAAATGTTTGTAAAATTAGGGTGGTATTATGAACGATTATTTGAATGGCTTGTTCCCCTACCACCGACAATTAATGTAAAGTTTTTTTAGAAGAACTACCAGCACTTGTGAATATTATTCCTCTGTAAAATTGGTATCATAGTTTAAATGTAGTATCTAGAAAAATGTTCAAGGTTGCCACGTTATAGGGATAGTGCGAATTATGTAATGAACATAATAGTTATACGATTTCGAAATTTTTAATCGAGGGGTAAATCTATTGGGAATTCTCGTGTACATTCACCAGGAATTTTTGAGAAATTCCCGAGGAAGTCTTAGGAATTATCGGGGATTCTTGAGGAATTTGCGGGAATTCTTAGCAATTCCCGGGAATTGTCGAGGAATTCTTAGGAATTTCCAAGAATTCTTAAGGATTGTGGGGAAAACGTTATGCTCAATTTTTACTAATTAAATGATTCAGTTCACCGTTTTACCGTGAAAGGGCTCCAAAGTTGGTTTTAAAGAAATCGGCTCTATTCTAATATTTTTGCAAAGGTATTTTCAAAATTTTTCAAATTTGGCACAATACAAATAAAACCGAAGACACTACAAACATCTTCAAACGTCTCTTTATTAAATGACACTATTTTAAAATTTTTAATTTCAAGTCGGGCCCAGGCCATTGTTTGCCATGGTATATTTCGTAAATGGTTTTACTACCAACAAAAATTTTCTTACTGTAATGAACCACAAACAAAATACTATCTAAACATATGAAAAAGTTAACCTTTTAAAAATCGAGTGTCAAGTAAACATATGTTCAAGACCGTTATCGGCGTACATCTAAATCACTCTGTAGAATAGAGTAAGAAAAAGTAATTACTAGGTAAGGTTTACCGAATGAATAATAAACCATACATACACGCACGCACGCGCACACGCACCCACCGACGCACGCGCGCACACGCACACCCATGCACACGCACGCACGCACGTACACTCACACGCACACGTTCACGTATACGTACACGCACACGCACAGACACACGTGCACCTTCGCACCCGCGCACGTATACACGCACACACGCACGCTCGCACGCATACACACACAGACTAATTTTGAAAAAGATGTTTTTCGGACACAGGGGGGCCCAAAACGTGCATTTCCACTAAAATTTCGACATCGAAAATTTTGGATGAAAACAATACTTTCTCTATACTATATTCCAAATAGGTAAGAGAAAGTAAAAAGGACATATGAAGCACACACAGAACATTTTTTTGGTTGTTTTTCCAATTTACGCCGCGGATGATTTTTAAACTACTTCTTGAATTGGTACAATAACGACTTTTTTACTTTCTCTAACCTATACGAAATATAGGTAAAAGAGAAAGTATTGTTTTCGATGCAAAATTTGGATAGCAAAATTTTAGTGGAAATACACGTTTTCTGGTCCCCTGAGTACGAAACTCATGTTTTTGAAAATTAGTCTGTGGGTGTGCGTGCGTGTGTATGTGTGTGTGTGTGTGTGTGTGTGT
>JAHWXV010239757.1:0-10924 GCA_024586415.1 Phrixothrix hirtus | reverse complement strand
TAATTGCAATTTATAATTAAAAAAAGACTAAAAAATGTTTGGGGTTTATGAAACCCCAGTGTGAAGTTTATGTTCAACTAATGAAGTGTGATGTTCCAGGGTTAAGATTCACATAATTTTCCTCGAATATATCTAAAACGTTGGACTAAGATCATTATTGTATAAAATAATTCTCACTGAGTTTATTTATATTTTACTAATGCATTGGTTAGTAAACCGCCTTTAATTTTTCATCAGGAGCAATATAGTCAATATCGTACAGAATTGCTATCACAAATTGCAATTGTATTAGAATTTGACCTAAAAACTGTTTAAAGTCTGTGTATTAACTATTCACATGGATAAATTTCCGCTAATTAGCATTGCATTGACCTGCACTGTAATATAAGTTCAGGCGGAGATTTCAAGTTGTGTAAGAATGGTAGGTTGCATTATGATGTATATAATTATATTTAATTTATTTCAAAAATAAAACCATAGATGAAGCACAGGCAAAGAGATTCAAATTAGATGAAAGGAAAATGCAGATTAAAATGCTTTTGAGATTCATATTCATGCTTTGAACCCTTATTCATAGTCGCTATAGATTTAAATCCCATTTAAACAGGTTTCGAACAAAAACAATATAATTTTTCGTAAGAATGTCTCTAAAACAATTATCAAATATCTCAGTCAGTATTTATCTTTGGTCTAATACACACCTATGTTACCACTTTCTAATTGTATTTAGGTAACTTGTAAGTATTTTTGACACAGACTAAAAATAGTTGCTAATTGAGACATACTAATAATGTTACATAGTCTTAAATCGGTAAGAAATTAGCTACCGCGGGTACCATGGGTACAAAATGGTAATTAATTGTAACTTACTTCACGAAAAAGGTAATTTAAGGATTTCTAAATGGGCTTTAATTCAATTTCTGGTGCAGAAACAACTGCATTTTGGAATGACAATTTGGCATAGCATTGCTTTAGTTGAAAACTTCAAGGCGCTGACTACTTACCACGAAAAAGGTAATTTAAGGATCTCTAAATGGGCTTTAATTCAATTCCTGGTGCAAAAACAGCCAAACTTTGGAATGACAGTTTGGCATAGCATTGTTTTAGTTGAAAACTTCAAGGCGTTGACTACTTAGCACGTTAATGAATATAAACAAATATATTACATTGTTTGTTACCAATTTGGCAGTGCTGAATAATTTATTTTAAATTACTGGATTACGTAATTTTAAAAAGTTTTAGAGAAGGCAGCCAAACTATTTCTAGACTTTATTATTCAAAATAAGACCTTTTACTGTCTTGTCGAGAACAACATTTTTATGCTTAACTCGTTTATAACGTCTTTCACATTACTTTTCCGTAAAACTTTAATTTTGCTACGGGCTATCAATCAGAAGTAATGTGTCAATTACTTGATTAACACTTTAGCAAGCAAAGTACTTCTTTGGAATTTACACAATTGCGACACAGGATCTTCTATCGAAGCAGTCAGAGTTAGTTAATGCATCACCATGTTCAACAAAATAAGATAAGATTTTCTTGTGTTGATCTGCTTTTTATAACTTTCTGCCATTCCCTCTCCGCTGTTGAGTTAACCAATCAGAGGTCTCATTTCAAACTATTGGTTACGTGTTCGTGTTGGAAAGCTGTTGGAGTCCCGGTACATATTTGTATCCTATCTCGCAATATTCCCTGAATTTTACAGCTTGGGTAACTTGGATAATGATATCGTAATTTCGGAGGCTTTTTCAAACCTTTGTATCTTACTAGAACCGAAGACCTTTCCTTGTAGAAAATTGATTTTCTAGAATTAGTTTGTGTCCCTTCGATTTTTAGTTTATTTTTACACTATGGATTTTATATCCAAACTTGCGATTTATAACGGTGCACAATTTAAACTTTGTTAAATATTTATTTTATAGTCTTAAGAAACTTTGTTTTATACTTAGAAATACTGTTAGGTTATTTCTATTTATAATAATTTTAGAAAATTTGAAATAAGCGTTAACTTATTTTAATTTCCTAATGTGAGAATATAGTAGTTTTTATATTATTAATTACGAGGGTATAACAACATGGAGCGTTTTTTCAAATATATCAAATATCGATTTTAGCTTAAGTTAATAGACTAATTCTCCGGAAAACAAAATGAAATTACCACGTCTTGCTGCTAATTCTGAATATTCGAATCCTAAATACTTTCGTGAAGTAGTTCAAAAAATGTATAGGTTAAAAGAAATTTTAAATTTTGTTTATCGTTTTAAAGTAAAACATTTTTTTTGATATCAGATAGACCAATATTTTATATAAACAAAAATTATAACAATTTATACGAGTAAGAAACTGAAAATGTCCACATTTACGGTAATACCGTAATTAATATAACAATTATCGATATATTCGTGAAAACTAATATATAATTAATTTAATCAACTTTATGTAATACAAAAGTTTTAGTATCATTACGGTAGCAATTATAAGTAAACGTTACGAATTTGAAGTATGAATATTTCGTTTTATTAATTTTTAAGCCTTTTAAAGTCATTTAACTCAATAAAATTGCATCGCTCGATTGTTCTTTGCTAAGTTTCGACGTAGAAATCTCAGTAATAAATTACGTCAAAGTTCACCAGCAGCAATCACGATGCACAACAAATCAATGATGTTGTGCGTGAAATCTTACATCATTTCGACCTGTAGTTAGGAAGCATCAGGGAAATTTAATTTTATACGACTAATTGAATATAAAAAGTTACGTACGCATTGGATTCCTTACATTATTGCTCCTGTTACCAAATACGGATCATGTTAAATAGCGCAGAAGACTGAGAAAACTGCTCAATCACTAAACCACGCATGTGGGTTCGTATCAGGTGACCAAACACTAATTTATCTTATTATCCCGAAAGAAAATATCAATTAATTATTTCCGGATTTTGCTAAGTTAACACCAATAGAATATATCTATTCTATTTCTATTTCAAAGAAGAAGTTCGCTTTGTTTATCTTCAAAGTATCAATGTGGTTACTATGACTTGAAAATTGTGAAATCGCTGATGCTAACGGGTATGCAACGATCTGTTTGCCCGAAATTATGACAACTATCGTAGAAAAATTTCGCTTATGATAATACAAAAATTACAGCCAGGGTAACGCAATTTTGAACCATTTTACTAAACAACATTCATTCAAATAGAGAGACTTCTCATATAGATTTAGGATTCCTTGCAATCCAACGTCACATAATTTTTCCACATCTGACTTCAGTAACTCGTTAACGCTTGACTGCAACTTTCGTCTTAATCAAAATGCTACGCTGATAATACATTCTTGATGTGAAATGAAAATCACTCCTTGATAGCTCTGATCTGTATGGAGTGTGATCAAAACTTCAATTTTGGTGTAAAGATATATAACGAGTTTTTCAGGGAAAAATTAGCAATTGTTTCATATTAAATATTTCTGAGCAGCTTACCTTCCCTCAAATTCTATAGAAATTGTAGTATTGAAATTTTGATCAGTCTAAAGGGGTTTGGTTCAATAAATAGTTACTGTCTAAATGTGCTAATAAAGGGTGGAGAATATTTATTAGTATTTTACAGTAAAAAAATTAATAAAAGGAACTGAAGGTTATCAATCAGTTTTTATTTTCACCTTCAATGCATTCTATATTATCAATGATAGCTTTAATTATATTATAATTGTATTATTTTATAAACAATAAAATAATAAGATCAAGGCTATAATACTGGTATATTGAGTATATATTCTATAGAAACCTTGAGCGATAAATATTCTAACACACAGGGTGTTTCGAAAATACGTCAAAATCCAATAATTCCATTATTATTAGAGATATAAAAACTTTTGTTAATAATGATGTAGTAATTTGAAAATATTTTTAACTTTACAATATGTCCCATAATTTATAATCGAATGAATACTGTATTTTTTCGAATAGAATTTGCTATATTATTTCAATTACATTTTTACGAAATTACTATGCACAATAAAATTAAACAACGCAGCAGAATTTTTAACACTGAAAGGAAATTCAAATTTCGTTTCCCTGAAAACACATAGGATTCAATTAATGCCTATTATGGAACAAAAATGATCACAAATCTTCCTTACCAAAATTTAATTAATAGCTAAAGGTAAACTTAAAAACATAAATTTAAACTATACTAATATACCGGTAAGAGAATAGTAAAAGCACTTGTCTTTCTATAAAACTTGCAGATCTTCAAGTTTATTGACAAAAATATTTAATAAACCATGAAGTATATAAAATGCAATTGACACAAAAGACCTTGTTAATCGATTCTAAATTTTAATAAAACATTATCGATTAAATAATAGGGAAGGTTTACTATGCCTTTACAAGTAAAAATTTCAATTTTATATAAAGTTAAAAACTACAAAAATTAAATAATTTGTTGCCGAATCGATATACCTTGAACAAAAATTTAAGCAATTCTGATACACCATAAAAAAAACGTTAAATGCGTTGTTGATGCCGATAAATCAACTTCAAATAAAAATTAAATAAGTCTTCTAGATGGAACTGTTTCACGATTTTTTGATATTACAATATATCCAATTTACTCACTAACCTGCGGTTCTAGAATTTTCAAATAAAGAGATAACAAATTATTAATAATATATGGGAAGTATAAGTAAGAAATGGTTCTTTGAGAATCAGTACTTGATTGTATTAATCTCAACCAGGTCGGGATCAATTAATTACATTAATTAAAGCTAAAAATTACACATTCTGTGCAAGCGGTAATTATTATTTTGTGCATACCTGATCTTCTATTTTTAGTATCTAGATCGATAAGCTACAATTATAGAATTGATGTCTGAATACCATTTCTTGCCAACAAAACAGTTTTAAGAAAACTTTGCTATTGGCTTGAAGTTAAGAACTAAAAATTTAGAATAAATTCAAAGAAGACATATATTTGAACTAGCAATAAACCAAAGTTGTAAATATAAATTAATACGAAAATAGAACTTCTATATTTTACTTCAGAAGTATTCTTAGTTTGGAAATTAACGTTTAAAAAGCTTATATATTTTCCTTTTTAGTATCAAATTGAAATAAAACTGTGTTGAAATGCTTATGCTTGCGTAAAAGCGAAGAATACGAAATAGATAAAAGTTTTAAATATTATATAAGACCTTTACGTCCTTCTCTGAACAACGTTAGCCTTTTTAACGGGATTTAGAAAGCATCAGTCAAAACAATAGGGGATTTTATTCGAGTGGAAATCCAAATAGGGATGGTATTGCAACGAGGGCGCACAAAAAGCAAAGTAAATAGTGTAAGAGCAGTAAAAGTTGAAAAGTAAACGCTACTAAATACTTGCATGAAATTCTAAGGAAAGTTATCTATCCAACTTTAGACTTTATCAATAAAGTGATAGTATATATGCAAAAATTGCAAGTCAAGCCATCAGAAGCATTCATTTTATTAATAATATCGACAAATATTTAAGACGATTATTTTGGGTTAAAGCGCTTTTACTGTAAACCTACATTTTAGAATTTTTAAATATTTAGTAGCTGATTTCTTAAAAGCTTTCATCTACATAATCTTTGAGATTTCAAAAATAAATAAAGAAGCTTTTTCATTTTTTATAATAGCTTAATTGGTTACAACTTTTCGAGTTTAAAAAATACAATATTTTATTCTATAAATTGTATACATTTGCAATAAGTAATTTTAAGTAACGCATTGATGAAAGATAATTTTGAATTCAAAATTTATGCATCCTCTATATAACGCAGACGGAATGTAAACAAGCTTATAAATAAAGAATTGACTTTATCGTATATACATATGCGTCACAAAATATGTTTTTACATGTGATCTTCCTTAATCTATATTCAGTTTCCTTATTGTATCAAAATTCACAACAGCACATTCACAAGACTAAAGTATTTGATATACGTATGTAGTGTTCTTAAAGAAGCAATGGCTTCTTGTACCATTTAATATATATATATATATATATATATATATATATGAATTCATACTTTATTAAAGTAAAAACAATCTTAAAACGTGTTTATGAAATGAGTAACTAAAACTAAATTTGTTGACCAAAATTATTATAACCTTCCAGTACCTACCTACTTGCGGTAATATTGTACGGTATACAAGAGCGGGTTGGTTCCTTTTGTTTGTTTCAGTTGTTTTAGTTTTAAAATCTTTTCTGTACTACGTACACTATCTGTATTTAATATATTTACTTAATAAAAAATATACATTTAAGCAAAGAATAATTATGTAAATAGAAACCCTGGTTTTCTTACGTATACGCTAACCGTTGCGTCCATCCCGGGTATGTTGGCATACAATTATGAATGAAAACTCAATTATATCATATAGTAGTACATTGATCTTCACAGTACCTGCGTACTTTTTTAATTCTTAACATGTTAAAAACATCATATGCAATAATAAGCAATAGAAAATTCTATTTAGAGGAAAGACCACGTTTACACTTAAATATCATTTTATATAAAACTCTAAGTAACACATTTATATAAAGTAACAGCAAATATATAAAGAAAGCTCATATCTACACTAATCTAAATATGATATGATTGTAAACACATAAGTTTTCTTAGTAAACGCTAGAACAACAAAAGCACTATGGCAGTTATTGGGTCAACATTGTTGTTGTTTGTCGTTGCCCCTAAAATGCTTAATGTATGCAGTTTGTCCCTCTCTCACAAAGAAAATACAGAGTTCATCAGTGAAACGGTAAAATTTAAAACAATTATAATTGAAACAGTTTTTATTTGATGGTTAATGTTTTTACAGATGTCTATCAAGTAGTATATAACATGTTATTTGTGAAAACTAACACTAGATGGGTGAGCACTAATTCGTTTAACGTACACTTCCAGTTTGAATCGAAAACTTTTCATTACCTTTATGTTGTGAGTTGCATCGTGTTCATCATCGTCATCGCTATCGTATATTTCATCCCTATTTGATATATTTTTTCCATCAATTTCAACAATCTAGCTTTATTGTTTTTCTAGTCAATACCTACAATATATTTAAACAATTATTTATAGAAACTACAAAAACAAAGCAAAAACATACCAATTTTAATTTAAAAACCTCGCACATAATATGATACGAACACTTTTACCCGGCTCTCTAGACCGTATTGGTATGTAACTGGGTGCAAACACCACTTACACGCTGCTTGCTGTGCGGGATACAATCTAGTAACGTAATCTAAAGGTATATGTCCATAGTGAAACCCATTATCCCTACTTTTAAAGTTACGTGTAATTTCGTTTGTGACCGATCTACTACACCGTGCGCGAGTAACGGAGAGTTAAAACACATTCCTAATATTAGGGTAGCATCGACAGATTTTTCAAAATGATAGCTCTAGTAGATCTAAAAGTTAAGCAGATCATAAAATGAATGATTATTGCTTTGCTGTTTGATAGCTGCAATTTGATTTTGATAACTGGAGCAGTTAATTTTTGATCGGGTTTAAAAGTAAAAGTTGTTTAGCGAAAATTAATTTTAACGAGCACAAATTTTAGAGCCATGATTTATTATCACTTTAAGAGTCTGTTAACTCCAAAACAAAGACATGAACGGCTTCATACGACATTTGGGGATAAGTTTCTTCCCCAGATACTATTTATACTTAGTACAAAGAATTTAAATTTGCAAGGGTTTCCCTGCGGGACGAGTTTAGGGCAGGAGGACCAATTTCTAACACTACTAACGAAAACATAACCCCCCTATCTGAATTATTAGGAGGACTTTTGCTACTAGCACAATCATTCAGGTGTAAGAGAAATCTGTGGCCGCTGGACATCTCACCATTTAACAGAAACATTGTATCAAATGGTCCAAGGAACTTTTGAAGAAATACGATAAAAGTAGGTCTAAAGCAGTTTACAACATTATCACTAGCGAAGAAGGTTGTATACCTCGTTCTAACATGAATCAAAGCGGCAACCAACATGATAGGTGTTTCCCAGTGTACTTAATTCCGTTACAGCTAACCAATCTCGAAATATGAAGAAAAAGATGGATGCATGTTTTTACTCCAGATTTGTACTAACTAAAACTGTAGTGTTTGAAAATCAACGCATAGGTTACTGCAGTATGGTGTATGACAAAAAGCTTGCTCGTATTTTTCAAAAGTCTCGTTTACAGCGTTCTGTAAGTGACATTATCCAATACACGATAATGCTTCAAGACATACTGCACCTCAGGCACGGCAATTTTGAAGATCTCTGGAGTCAAATTAATATAAAATCCGCTATACAGTCTCGATTCAGCACAGTGTGACTTCTTGCTATTCCTTAAGTTGAACGATAGAATGCGCAATGTTCGATGTTAGTTGGTTCCACCGAATACGTAAATGTATAGATTTTAACGGTGAAAATTTCAAAGAACAATAATAAAAATATTGTTTCAAAATTAATAAACCCTGGATATAACCTCTTACTTACTAATTTACTTAAACGTCAAATGCCAACGTATAAGCAATTTTGTAGTTAAACACGATAGAGTAAGTGCTTTATTGCGCTGTTATTTTAAATAGGTGTGTTATACCTAGAGTTTATAGGGTCCCTATAAAATATGGTGCGCTAGGTACCGCAATACTGAATTTAGCGTTGCTATAATCTGTTTTGTCTTAGAAAGCTTTTATAAAAACATATAATTGCAGTCATGATACTCGTATAAGCAATACGACATGACTATCTGGAAAACATTTTGCGTTAAAGTTGCACATTGCATACTTTTAGATGTAAAATTAGTAATGCCTAGTATGCTACTATCACGATAAGCGCTTAGTGATAGTATTTTTCTTTGTAAATATGCATTTTTAACAAGAATACACAGTTTTGCAAAACCCCATGATTCATTATTGTCGTCGTTTATCCATAATAGGTTATTAAAAGACACAGATACAGCAGCGTCTTACAAAAGATCTTTATATTAACAAATTATTAGTATATTTAATTAAACTTACCTTTTAAATATCTTGTTGGTAATGTAGTATTGCAATATTCTGAAGCTATTTTGGATTAATATTAGAAACAAGTTTTTTTTTAATTTCCTGTTAGTGCTTTCCTTCTTCCCAACAATTTTGGTACTGACAAAATAAATAATTATGTGTATCTATCCGTGTTTAACAAATATTTTAAAACTTGCGTTGAGTAGATAAGCAAAGCTGATACGGCACCGAAAGTGGATTCCAAGATTGCCGCCAGAGTGTCTGAAGGGGCGTAGCCCTAGGTGATGAAGTGCGTCCAAGCGCCGGGTGCAGAAATGGGGCCCCGGACTCTGCGCCAGCGGTAGACATGGGCCCCAAGATGGCCGCTGAGTTTGTAGAGAGGCGCAGCCACAGGTGCAGGCTCAGCCACGTGTAAGCGCTTAAGTCACGTGACAAGATGTCTGACGGAGAATGGGGCCCAAGATATCTGCGAAAGAATGGGGCTCAAGATGGCACATAGGGCAAAGCGCTAGCTGATGGATTGGGGCAAAGTTGCCAAACTATATCTAGTTCCAAAATGGCGTCGGATCTATTACCAACCTAAATCTACTTTCAAAATGGCGGAGGCGGGAGATTCAAATTTGAATTTTCCCCGCCATTTCTAACTTGGAAAAATTTGTCAAGATGATGTTTAGATTTAAATGTGGCTGTTAGCATGCAAATTTCAAATTTCCCCGCGTCGTTATTCGCGCGCCATCTATGAGTGTGGTGACTAAGTTCATATTAAACGTTAGGTTTGCGACTTGACTGCGCCCATCTATGGGTGCAGCGATGTACTTCATATTAAGGATTAGGTTTGAGACTTAACTATATATCCTTTGCCGGGGCGCAGAAACGTACTTATGCTGCTCTAAATAAAATTAAGCATTTATATCGGAATAAATAATGCGCTTTTACTTAAAACTAACAGGTATCGCAGGCGATCGAGAAGTTTTCCACGTGACAAGATGGCCGCCAAAGAATGGGGCTCAGGATGGCGCCTGAAGAATGGGGCGCAGCGCTAGGTACGTAGTGTAAGTAATTTATTGCATTCTACAAATTTCTTAAAGCTTAAGTAATAAATTTTATTTTAAAAATGAAACTGCTTGGTCAACAGAAAATAAAAATAATTTGAATTATAGTTGATATATATTATATTAAAATAAATTGATTGTTTTAAATTCTTGTGTTGTTTTTGACTATAAATACCCCATCAAATTTTAAAAAACAGGTCAGTCATGATTAGGCGAAGAAAAAGTGAAGGTGTGCTTAATACGCTTATCAACATATTACCTTTTGAAGCTCACTTACCCACTTATCAGTATTGCGGTCCAGGTACTAACTTACAAAAACGTCTCGCTCGTGAAGACCCCGGGATAAATCAGCTAGACGTCGCCTGTAAACGGCATGATATAAGTTACAGCCTAAGCACCGATCTAAGCGAAAGCCATAGGGCCGATCGCACTTTGGAAGATAGAGCTTGGCAGAGGTTCAAAGCAAAGGACGCATCGTTTGGTGAAAAATCAGCTGCGATAGCTGTAGGCACGGCTATGAAAACGAAAAGAAAGTTTGAGATGGGCTGCTGCTTGGCGCGCAACAAGACGCAGAAAAGTCTTAAACGTGGTGGAGCTATTTCAAAGAGGAAAAGAGGATGCGTAAGTTTTAACAAACATGTACTTCAGAAGATTAAAAATTCGGCCAAACATATTATTGGAAGTTCGGCCGCAGGAGGCAGTTTACCGAGTTTAATAAAGCCGGTTCTAACTGCCACTGGTATTGCCATAAAAGTTATCGGAGGTCGAAAAAATGTTAAAGTACCTCGCGTAATACCGCTACCTAAAACAGGTGGGTTTCTTCCGCTCTTGATACCTCTATTTGCGGGTTTATCT
>JAHWXV010239649.1:0-10167 GCA_024586415.1 Phrixothrix hirtus | reverse complement strand
AATGTACTCCTATGAAAATGTTTTATGGAAAGGTATGAACTGGTATAGGAAAGTGGCAATGGAAATTATATTTCGAGCGGCTATGACCAATGTAGTGTGTAGTGTAGCTAGGTTAAAAGTGACATTTTTAATGCTCATATGAAAATCGCTTATAGAGTGATTCATCAGTGTATATGTTAAAAGATTCACTTTGAGCTCTTTTAAAACCATTATACAGTACAGTGCAAAGTAGTTTAATCACTGAAAAACGATTGCTAAAGATAATACGCTGTTTTCTAACGAAAATAAATATTAACATATAAGAGTGCCTACATGATAATTCTATGTGGCCTTCACCTTTATATTATTAAAAATTATCTACATATATTATACCTCTACTATTAAAGTGATAATTTCTTGTCAATTCGTTATGGAAGAAAAAATTGATCAAATTCTAAAGCCCACTGCAGCTCTAACAGAAAAAATGAACGAAACTAATAACAGATTGGATATATTTACTGGGATAATAACTGCTTTAAAAACAGATAATGATACATTAAAAAACAAGTTAGGGAACTGAAAAATAAGGTTGACTACTTAGAAAATCAAACTAGACGAAACAATCTAGTCTTTTATGGCATAGCAGAAGATTCGAATGAAGATTGGTCCACAACGAACAACAAAGTTTTAAATATAATAAACAAGTACTTTAAACTAAATGAAACGTCCGAGCAAATAGAAAGAGCACAAAGACTGGGTGGAAAAAATGTAGAGGAAAATAAAAATTGACCGATAATTGTAAAATTTCTACTTTACAAAACAAAAGGTTCAGTAATTAAAAATGCAAGCAAACTAAGAGAAACTGGAATCCCTGTAAGTGAAGATTTTTCTAAAATAGTAAAGAATACAAGAAATTCACTAAAGCCGCACTTAATCAAAGCAAAAAGAGAAGGTCATCATGCTTTTCTGCGCTTTGATAAGCTTGTAATAAATGGAAAATCATTCATATTAGCTGATATTAAAATACATGGCATTACTAAGACCTTAAGCTAACAATCTATCCCATTTACAAATGCACAATAACAGACTTCTATCTATGTCACTTTCAAAGATCACAACTTATTTTATTTTAATGTTTTGTATATTAAATATTTACAAGAATTACATTAAAATAAAAATTAAATAAAATTTAAATGGTCTTTTTATATAAGAACGATGTAAACTTCTTTTAGTGGTATAATTAACGTTAATCTATATATTTCTTGAATTTTTTGAATAAGTAGTATCTGTTATCTAAAGGTAGCTGATTAGAATCATATTTCTAAAGAGATAAAAATATTTGAATTAAGATAACATGAAGTGTTAAATCTTAAGAAATTTGAAGATTAATTACCTATTTAAACAATTTAATACTCTGGAAACATGTCGAATATTATTTATGATTTTAATAAATTTGACAAATTATTAAAATAATTGTCATAAGAGCAATATAAAAAGTAAGCATGGTTTGCAGGTTGCTTATTGATTTTCTCTTGTCTCAGTTGGCTTCAATTCAACAAGCTCTTAATATTCTTTGCAATATTTTTAATGAAATAGAAAACATATAACAATGGCAAATATAAATATTATGAAAATATGGTTCTGTTGCATATATGCATTTATTTCATAATTAAAATTTTAATCAGAAGAAAGACATTATTTAAATTTTTTTTAACAAATTAACCACAAATAAATAAAAATATTCTAAATTATTTTAATTAATTGCTAGTGGGAAATTGTTAAAAATATATTTGCATTAAACAAACTCAAAATTATCTCAAGTTTGGATGTAAATATTTTTACAGCAATCACAACCTTGAGCTATATTTGTGATAAAAATTTATTTAAGGTGATACTTAGTAGATAAGTGAAATTAGAAGTTTATGATTTCCACGTGGTGACATAGCCTCTAATTTTTTAATTTATTTCAAACTAAATTAATGGATAAATTAAGTTATTCATAAGAAATTTAATATGTAATTCAATAAGATATCAAATTATAGTAATATATTGAAACTTTTTATAACTTATGTTACCTTTAAAAATATTAATTAGATATTTAGAAGAATTAGATCTAAAATTAAATCCTGAAGATTTTTTAAGTAAAAAAATATAATAGATAATTTCACATGGGATCTGAATGACTTTCTTAAAAATGCCTAAAATAATGCCTGATTTACTCTCAACTTTTTGAAAAATATTTTCTTAAACATACGAAGGTTATCATTTAATTACCTATACTAATTTGCTTCTAATCAATATTGCCAATAATTTTATTAGCATATGCCACTGTAGTAAATAAATGTGTTGCATATAAACCAAGTATTGCTTTTCAGCAGAGCATAGTTATTGTTATGTCAAGGAATATCATTAAAGAGAACAATTGAAAATTTACACATACAATTGACCTTGACCACTCTATTAATAAGCAGTATATTAACCATTTTGTCAACCATTGTTATAGTTAAATTACTTTTAAAATGCTTGCCATTAACAAACTTTATGTACAGTTTGGACACTTACATAAATTGCGTAAAATGGTTTAAAACTAGTAATAACATTAGTAAATTAGGGAAATTGCATTACCAATCACCTAATACAGTTTTATATATTTCTAAGTATTATTTAGAATTATGAATAATGTTTAAAACTACTGAATTATTGAACAGTATTTAATCCCTTCTGCAAAAAGTAAATTCCTCTTATCGTAATCGGAAATTTACCTTGAAGACACGCAAGGGTCCTAATCGTTCTGAGAATCTACCTATCAGGAGAGAGGTCTTTTATGACGTTCCTAATAATCATTTTTGCTATTGCTACTATTTCAGTTTGTCTGTATACGTAAAACTGTTGTTACACAAATAATTCTTTCGAAGTGTTAGTTGTGATTTTGTTTTCGTTAAAAAATGCAACCGTTAAAAAATGCAACAACATCTATAGAAGACATGTTTAAAATAAAAACACTTCATGATGAAGGATATTCTATTCGTCAAATAAGTGCAAAAGTTGGTGTTACAAAATCAACAGTATATAATATGATTAAATGGTTTGACCAAAGAGTAGTTTAGATCATTGTGAACGGCCGGGACCATCGCGACCATCCTCAACAAGAGAATTCAGATGATAAGCAAATGTAATCGATGATTAACAGCCCAGGAAATAACTGCGGAATTCAATTGCAGATGGCAAGAACAAATTTCCGTGAGCACAGTTAAGCACCGCCCACAGGAAGCTAATTTGCACAGTCGAGTTGCTACATGGAAACCACTCTTAAGACGCGGTAATTGTTTGAAGCGATTACATTGGGCACATCGGCATTGAAATTGGACACAAGAAGACTGGAAGAAAGTACTGTGGTCTGACGAATCCAAGTTTGAAGTGTTTAACCAGAGGAGGAGAATTTTCGTTAGAATAGGCAAATACGAAAAGATGCTTCACGAATGTATTGTTCCCACTGTAAAGCAAGGTAGCAAGTCTGTTATGGTTTGGGGCTGTTTCTCTCAAACATTACCTCCAACAGCAGGAAAGTACAGATATTTTAAAAATAACCCTCTAGAACTACTAT
Organism: Phrixothrix hirtus; assembly: GCA_024586415.1. Classification (NCBI taxonomy): domain Eukaryota; kingdom Metazoa; phylum Arthropoda; class Insecta; order Coleoptera; family Phengodidae; genus Phrixothrix; species Phrixothrix hirtus. The sequence goes on along the minus strand of JAHWXV010239649.1, from coordinate 6,584 downwards.
GGAATGAACTAGCAGAAGAGTAAGGAGGATGGCTCCCTCTTCAAAAAAATCGGCTGTGGAATATATTAAGGGAATAATGGAACATTATTCCAGCTGAAACAATCTATAAATTGATTAATAGAATGTTGCAAATCATCTGGGCAGTGTTAGCTGCAAAAGGCGGATTCTCTGATGAAACAAAGGTGTAATATAATTATTTTGTTTTGGACTTACAATGAATTATTGTAAATTTCAATTATAATTTGAATAAATATTCTTTCCTCTGCAACAGCTGTTCCTGTTCTTATTGCAAGTGCAGGTGAAGGTTTGGATGATCTTTTTAAGTTACGCAAAGTGTCCAACTCCCATGAGCGGTAGTGTATGTATATTCTAGAATATATGACCAGGGGACATTTATTGATAATAATCATTAAAAGATGGAACACTCTAAATTTTCTTAATTACTCCTATAAAATATTCCTAAAAACTCGTAATCTGAGAATGGATTATAAAATGTATTTACTATAACTAACAAGGAGTTGGCACATTAGTCGAAATATAAAATGAGTTGAGCCGTACATCAGTCGAAGGGGGAGGTTGGGTATAATAACGCCATAAAAGGATTTTCTTGAATGGGCCTTCGTTTGCAAGAAAATTGCAACTAAAATTGAAAATTCAGCTATTTATAGAATATATATAAAGACAATTTTTTAAAAAACCACGTAAGATGAAAAAAATTGTCATTCTAAAAAACTGTACAAAAAAAGAACTAATGAAAATCTATATTAATTCTACAAAATATGAGGGCAGCTTTTGTGTTACCTACCTAGCCATGAAAACAATACACTATTGTGATAATTTCCTTATGTCAAATTTTTGTGAGATTTTATGGTGTCATTGGCAAGTTTGGTTCCAATTGCTTAACATTTGGCATTTTTATATTAGTTTAAAGAAGCAAAAATAAGTGACTTGAAACTTGAACACAGAAACATCATAAAATGTGTGAAAAAAATTTGACTGCTTTATCCCAAGATGAAGACTTCTATAGAATTGTAACTAGGGATGAGACCTGAGTATATCAGCAGGATCCTCCTACAAAACAGGAGTCCATGCAATGGTTGCGCAAGAGCTCTCCATCACTCAAGTAGGGAAAGATGCAATTTTCTGTGAGGAAAGTGATGGCCACAGTTTTCTGAGACACAGAGAGGGTTCTCGTAATTGAGTATATGTCAAAAGGGTCTACACAATAATGAGAAATATCTACAAAGATACCATTAAGAACACAAAAAACAACCTCACAATGATGCTTGGAAAACTGCTTTCGCACGACAATTGCAGAGTGTATAAAGCATGAATTGTTGAAGCAATAGTCAATGACCGGCTTTGAAGAATTATAATATCCACCTTACAGTGTGAACCTCACCTCGTGTGACTATTATCTCTTCCAAAACACAAAAAACACTTTAGAGGCTGTCGATTTTTATCGAATGATAACTTGAATTGACAAAAGATTTTTTTCGAAGGCATAGTGTTATTGCAAAATGTTGGGAATAAGTGTGTTAGTGTTAATGGTTCTGAAAAATAAAATTTTGTTTGTTCTCCAACTTGTTTTAATAGCTAAGTAGATAACATGTTATTATTAAAAAAAAAGAAAACTTTTCTAAACTGGATATTTACAATAACATTACCTTTATTACTTGTAAATGATCAAAAACAAACTATACTGGTAAAAACACCATGAACTTAGACATTAGTTTAAACATAAACTGTCGAAATTTACAAGCATCGACGAATATTGAAAATATGTGATATAATTTGTAAATTTTATGTGTAAGCAAAATCGATTATTAACAAATAATTTTTCCTAAGTCCCACGAACTGAACACTTTGAATACAAAATTTCCATATTCGATTAATTTATTATTTGATTGTTTCAATATTCAAGCATTAGCTTGACGGCGTTCAGGATATAGCTCAAAATAGTGTCCGCATGCTACCTATGCATTTTCACCACATAAAATAAGTGATTAATAATATGATTTTCAAAGTTTTCAAAAACTTTCTTACAATCTTATCTTTTATAATAATCTTCTGCATTTTTAACAACCATATTCTCACACCATGTGTACACAAACATTTATTAACAGGTGATCAAGCACCTCATTGCAATCTGTGTGGAGGCTAATTGTCGGTGAAACATTTTTTATGCGAAGGTCCTGAACTTGCTGAACATAGAAAGATTTTCTGCATTAAAAACTGAGTACGAGAAAATTTGTATACGAGATCTTGAATATATTTCAATATCTGCGGGCTGTTGGTGTTTATACAGTCATTTAAATTAATTGAGTGCAGTACTATTACTGTACTATCTTTTCTGTTGAAATTGCTTTCACATCTTTGATTAAATTCTCAGTTGTTTATGGACAATGTGGTAGAAAGGCTAATGACCTTAGTAGTCGAAACCTAGGAGGGTTTTTAGTCGGTTAGAACCCGACACTATCTGGCCGCTTGCCACTTTAGGCCAGGTGCCTGTGTAGATTTTCCCTCCTTATATCAAAAAAAAAAATTCTATTGAAGTAAGAATTAATAAATTAATTGAAAATAAACAATAACTTCCCAGCTTCATTGCTGCAGTGATTAGCATGTTAAAGCTTGATCGAGATTGGTAAATTTTTCAAACAAGAAAATTTTAACAAACATGCCTTCTTGGATAAGGAAGTAAAGGTATAGGTCCCGGGTAAATTTGATAGAACTCCTCCAGATTCAGAAAAATTCGGTAAGCATGACGAAATGACTAGTAGTTGGAGTCAAGAGGGTCAAGGATGTTTCTGCATCTTGAAGGCTCACAAGGGAACCACACCATTTGTGAATTCACGATCTTTTTGAAACTTTGCGCACATATACTATGGACAAAAATAATTAAAATATTTTTTTATCGGTATCTAAAACCATTAAAGGGCAAAATCGGTTCTCAAAATTAGGGTGAAAATTAGTTTTTTCAGAATTCTTTGAAAATGAAGGCAACTCGAAAAAACTTTCTATTGGCATTATCCTTTCCATTAATGTATATATCATCCCAGTGACATGCCAAATTGGAGGATATTAGTCTAAAATTATAGGTATGTTAAATATATTTGGGGAGTTCGATGTTATAGGCACAGGTGGCGTAGAATAAACAGCGCATGTACAATATTGATGTTATGTGCATAATCTAACATTGACATTTGTGTACTTTAAATGTCAATTTATTATTTTAAAAGCAAGTAAACATGGCATGTGCAATCGTGGAATATTCCAAATTTGAAGTGCGTGCAGTTATCAGATTTTTGCAGGCTAAAGAAATTATTCTCGGTGAAATTTATCGCAGAATAGAAGGTGTTTATGGTTCAAACATTCTAAGTCAAAAGGAAGTCTGCATTTGGTGCAAAAATTTCAAAGTGGGTGAACAGAACTAAACAATGATTCGGAAAACAAAAGGGACAGACCTGGGACTTCATGTACAGATGAAAACTGCACAGTTGTCGAAGGTTTGATCATGGAAGATCGTCACGTTAAAATTCGTAAAATTGCTGAAATGACTGGTATACCTAAAAGTTGCGTCCATGAAATCATCGTAAAGTGTCGGCCCGTTGGGTACTGAAAATGCTTTCTGATGACCAAAAAAATAAACAAATGAGTGCTTCATTTCAACATCTCACCCGATAGCAGGAAGGGGATTATTACAGAAGATAAAACCTGGGTTTATGAATTCACTGCAGAGACAAAATAAACAATCCATGATGTGGAAACATCCAGCTTACTCATTTCACAAAAAATTCAAAACTTTACCATCTGCTCGAAAAACCATGGCCACAGTATTCTGGGATAGTGCAGGCCTATTTCTGTATGAATTCTTTGAACCACGTACTACAGTGACAGATATTGTGAAACTCTTCAGAAACTGCGAACAGCAATTAAAAGAAAGCGGCCGGGACGATTAAGTGAAGGGGTCATACTTTTGCACGATGGTGCAAGGCCCCAGGTTGCCACAACAGAATTGGGAAGTCTTGCAACATCCTCCGTCTAGTCCAGATTTGGCCCCCTCAGATTTTCATTTACTCAGCCCTTTAAAATAATGTTTAGTGGAGAAACGTTTTGCAGATCAAGACGAATTATAAACCACCGTTGTAGAGTATTTCAACTAATTGAACAAACAGTACTACCGCGAAGGGATGTTTAAACTGATATCATGCTGGGATAAATGTCTTAATGTTTACGGTGTTTATGTTAAAAAATAGTTAAAATTATGTAGTTTTTTGTGACACTATTAAATATCTTTTGTAAATAGAAATGCTCATGAAATTTTCTCTTGCATCTTTTAATATCGGATATCGGACTCCCTCATATATCATTCTAACTAAAAATCTGCTTACAAATTTGAAAAGTACATTAAAAAATTTTAGTTAGGTGATTTTGATGAAAGTTGTACACCTACATTTAAGGGCTTTACAAAAATAAACCATTTCTTTGTAAGTTGCAGATTTTATGACAATAAAGTACACTAAATTTGCCTGGTTAACAAATATATCTATATATTCTGATGGGAAAAAACTATTGAATATTTTTATTACATAAACAGTAAAAACACTTCAAATTTGGGTGAAAACATGCATTCGTTAAAATATCACAAATGCATAAAATTTGCAATATTTGAACTAACTGAAATTTAGAAAACTTAGTTGTGCTTTATATCAGTGGTGATAATGATTTATAGTGGTATCTTTAAGGCTTATGGAGAAGGTAAAATAAACAAGAGACATTCTAAATCTTTATTGTGAATTAGTATAAGTTCAATTGAAATATCTGCAAATGTGTTGTGTAGTTTATTATTATTATGCTATACATTTTACTAGTTGCTTGTCAGAAAAAGACAAAAAAAGCTTCTAATGTAAACAGACGTCCTTGCTTATAATGAAAACGAATTATGAGTTGTTAGAGGTTGTAATTTTTACAATAATGAGTCTTCAAAGAAGTGTTTAAACAAAGGGGTTTCTTACACCATTCACCTCTAATCACAGCATGTGCTCCACATGCACCACACTATAGATTCGTATCAGTATCGGCTCCAAAAATGCATATTCCTCTGAATTAATAAACTGTGCAGGCCGTTGATCTATATACTCACTGCACCAAGCATATTTAAAAGTTTTGTTAGTTGTAAATTAGTATTCATAATAATTTAAGTATAATTTAAAAATTTACCATTGAAAATTAATTTTTCGTTTAGTCCCTGTATAGTTTGGCTATTTAAATAATGCTTATTTTGGGAGGATGCATTATGTTAGTATATTGGTTGCCTAACCTTAATCACCATCGCTGCGAATTTAAGCTGACAACAGAAGTCTTGAAAACATTTTATTCATTCAAAACATGAGCTTGTTAGCGCAAACATCGTGTTATGTTACTGCTTGAGATTTTGTCTTTTCTGTGCTGTGAATTGCTATTTGTGGGGATTTTTTAAACAAGTTCAAAATATAAGGTAAATTATTGATTTTTATTTTTATGATAATTATAGAAACTAATTTCATATATTCTGGTTCTTTCTTTATATATTGTTCGTACTAATCCTCTTAGTTACTGTTGCATCTCGATGTAATAATCAATTTTAAGGTAAATTGTTGAAGGCATTTCCATGACATTGAGATATACTGGATTGCCCAAGATTTTGTTGCGGTCAACGGTACTCATTCGGCCTTGGTCCACAAATTATTTCAAATAGCCAAGATGGTAGCAGTTTCGCATTGCATAACCATGGGAAACTGAATCTTAGATCTTTGCCTGTATCAACTTGCCACCCAGCCTGCTGTTTCTGCAACGATCCTCATTGAATGTTACAAAAGTCATGAAATTAAGGTCTGAAGCACTTCACTAATCCCATATTTTTTTGAATTATTCTTGGACATCTGCTGTCACAAAATTTCTCCGAATACAACCAGTCAACACACAATTAATTTGCTAGTGTTCTAGTAAAGATGTTAAATATTAATAATTTAAGTTATACAAGAAAGTATAGGAATAATTTGAGACGATTGTTCTCGTTAGAGGTATGAAATTATTGAATTCTTGTTGCATAAAATAAATTATAAAGTCATTTAAGTACAAATAGTATATTTTATTTATCAGTTTCTGTATCCAAAATACGGTAAGTTGGGAAATTGTATAAAGTAACTTTTGCCGCATTTAACTTAAGTCCCTGACAATTAAAGGGAATAAATGCTTGTTATCAAACTGCAGTATGATACGAGGTTTTATACAGAAACAATTAAATTTTAGGCCAATAATTTTAGTCGTTTTTTTTTAAATTACGAATAAAATGACAACATCTAAATTACAGAATAGGATATCTATCTACAAAAATCAAGTTAGATTCATTTCTTTTAAATTATATGTCTTGTTGAATATTAAAAAACATCATGCCCATAAAAAGTGTCGGATGGGTCAATCCATGTCAAATCATCCATGGCATGCAGCAACCCACATTCTCAGAATGTAATGAAATTTTTTATATGTGTTCTACTTGCCATTCTTATTATTCATATCAAATTTCAGTTTGATACCTGAAATAC
>JAHWXV010239634.1:0-10609 GCA_024586415.1 Phrixothrix hirtus | reverse complement strand
TCTGTTCTGTTTCTGACGAGTGTAGTGGAAGACCAAAAAGACCATCAGACCTACCCCTACTCTGCCGATAACTTTAGAGCTAGACGGTCAAAGATTTTTTATCACATTTCTAATAAGTACACTCATTCAAATTGCTACGTGGCAACATATTAATTGTAGTATCCCAGAGCATGTATTTAGCTTGTTTGAAACCGTCGATTTTAGTTTAGTGTTAGAGAACGCCTAGTTAATTGTTGTAAATATCTATATTTATTCTGAACTTTTCGTATTCGTTTTGTAAAGAACCATTTATTTGTTTTTATTTATAATATATAACTTATGAAGGTTTACTGACTTATTATTTAATAACCAGTTTAGCTAGGTATGAACGATCAAGCCCTCTGTTAATGAGAAGTCCTGTAAAAGAAGAAACCCGGTCCGCACGGCTGTAGACTATCAAAGCTAAATATAAATAATTTTCTCCCTTGACACAAGTAGAGAAAAACGAAACGTCACACACGTAATCATCCGAGAAAGGCGAGTTGTCGAGAATGTCGTGGAACATAGATGTTAGGATCCCCTCTCACACTCGACGATACACAAATATTAACTCGTCTACCACTGAGCCTGTTCTTTAAAATTTTTTAACGAGATAAATGAAGCGTTTAGTTAGTCGATTATGTTGACCGCAAATTTTTCGCAATGCACGAAACGTTTGTTGGAATGGAACATGTATTTTGATGATAATTTTAATAATGTCTATACGTTGTTGAATCGTGTATCTCTCCATAATGACTTATCAAACACATGCTGCGACAGCATGGCGATGACATTCCAAGCAGTGTTGTAAACGTTATATTTTAAAGTTGTGACATTCTTATTACTAAGTCCTTTATAAATGAATCAGGAAAAACCAAATTTAAAAAAACCATTATATATTCAATGTTTATTAATTAAAAACGATCGTCCGACCTTTCGAGTTTTACTGGCTATATGAACGCGGCCAATTCAAATTTACTTTTCAGGGTTTTGGTGTAGTCACAGATCGTAAACTTGATTTAGAAGTTCATCTTATTTCTTTTGTGTTAATAAATGAAAAATTTTAAATATTTTCGCATAAAACATGTTACGACTTACGTGCGTTCTGTAAGAATTGAATAAAACTAGTTAGAACGACTTAAAGCTGATAAACATTTAGGTTTTGTTATTGATTGTCATATCGTCTATTTAAAAATAATTCATAGTATTTATTGACTGTTATTTGTAATTTTTCACGCATTAAAACCTTGTTTAATAATTTCACTTTTAGAATGACAGTTATATTAATAGATTACTGTAAGAGATTAAAGTTGGTATCGCACTGGGATACCAGTAGTGACACATTGGTATACTAGGTGCTACTGTATACGCTAGGGAAAACGCCATACAAGCTCTTAGCATTGACGCCAGCCGAACAGTGCTAATTGCATTTGTGCAATGTAAATACATGTTTGGCGTCTTTATTTGACCATTTATAACAAACAACATAAATGATGATGTCGATGTCACGATGGCAGCGGCGCTAGTCTCATTTTAAATCGGCATCTCTGTTGGGAAGCGTGGGCAGATGGATGCAAGGTGCGCTTTATTATATTTTAGTGCAAACACTGAGCTTAGTTGTGCTACTGGCAACGCTGACATTGGAATTTTAGTGCGATCTAATTGTATATGAAGCTGTAAGATAAATGAAGATACACAAATAACAGAAAGATTAGTAATGCAATACAACGAAACGACCCCAGCTGCCACTTGACTTTATCGGCAAAACCAGCGAATATCAAAATGTTTCATCCTTATATTCATTAATTTTTTCGGACGTTTTTTTTAAAGTGCGTTACATCCCTTAACGTATAATAAAGTCGCCGGCGCTTTAAAATTTTGCAGTTACTTCATCTAATATGCATCTATTAGCAGAATAAGTCCTTATAGGGCATCTTGTACGTCAAACCAATTACACAATATTTTCCATTTTTAATAAAGACGCTGGGTGTAAATTAATTTAAAAATAACTATGTATAGATTTACAACCCATTTGACGATAAGATAGCGTATTTAAAATTTATCTGTACTAAAAATAGTGTGTTTATAAATAAGATATTTGAGGTATGACGATTTAAAAGTGCAAAATTGTAGTAAGAGGGAAGATTAGAAATAATCGTACTTTGTAGTTCACGCTATCTCACTAACTAAGACAATGATAGAGCGGTAAAATTAAAAACATTTAGGGAATCCAGTGTTATCATATTTACCTCCCTAGTGTTGTAACCAAAATGTACATAGACATTACTAGATTAGAACTGTCAACATAGATGTTAATTGATATAAGAAGTCACATTAATGATTTTTGGTTTAAAACGGCAGTAACTTAAAATTAATAAAACATGTGATAATGAATGAATTTGAGGTAAATGTGACGCCTATGATAAAAGAACTTCAGTAATTTGCTTTGTTTTGTGGCTGAGACTTCGGGATGCCGAAATTCTCTTGGCTTTCATCGTTTGGCTGCTATGATCCTGTCATCGTGCTTACTAGAATTTGGCGAATTTGGAGGAGTTCGCCTGTCAGTAGGGATTTTTAACATGCCAAACATCACAGTGACACGGGGTTTACTGTTTTACTTCCTTATTCGAGAAGATGGCAACTTCAGCAAGTTAAATATTCAGGTTAGATAATAGTGTTAGTTTGGTTTCCTAAAACACTGTCACAACTCATTATTGCTCATGTGGTCCTAAATAGCAAGTTTCTGTCTGGTTGCCGCGTTAATTTCTTAAATTAAAGTTTGTACACTAGATGTAAACAATACCTTTATAATAAACATAAACTTCATTTAAATTTGTATTATTGCTAAACGTCGTAGAACTGTGTTCTGATTGGCTAGTAAGGTTGTAAATTTTGTCACGCAATTTAAGAGGCGGTCTTCTAAAACGTAAATTTTTCAAAACAACTTAGAAATGATAAAATAATCAATACACGGCAAGGGGCACACTTGAAAATTTCGAACTGATTATGATCTTGATTATTCCCATTCACGTTGTGGAAGTTGTTGTGGGAACCTGAGACTCAAACGATTTTTTGAACATAGCACAGTTTTTGCTCCCAGACTGACTTCAGAAAACGGAAGCGACCCCGGACTGGGTGAACTTAACCACCATGGTATCTTTTACTAATAATCACTCACATGGGAAGCTATAACTCCTCGATTTTAGGGCTTCGAATCAGGTAAATGTGAAAAGTAGTGTTTGCAATTCAAAAGTCCGTTTTCGCTCAGTTTGACTTCAGCTCAAAACGATTTTAATCGAGAAGCTTTCTTTAATGGTCGTGTTTCGTTTTAGTAACTTAAGACTTCATTTTACAAAAATTAAAATAGTGAAAAAAGCGTGATTAAATTTATATGCAATTTGAAGCGGTACTTGTATTTGTTGATTTTGATTTAATAGCAATAAGCTTTAGTACTGGAGTTGAGGTAGCACCTTTCGTTGCTTTGTCAAGACCATAAGGTTTCTGTGTTTTTCGAATTAAAATTAACTACTTACGTCTGCTGTTGGTTCAAGAATTCTCATTTAGACAATGCATTACAAATTGGATTAATGCAAAATCGGTTTCCAAAATTTGGATACGGATAACCAGGAAGTTAGTCATTTGGAATTTAACACAGATTGAGTAAGTAAATATTATGTTTCGAAACAAAACACTCTGTATAAAACTTAAATAAATATTTTAAAGCAGTCGATGATATTCAAATATAACCAATTAAGAGGTCTATAAATAACGGGCTTATAATCTTTAACGCGTAGACCGTAAGTGATTTAAATAAATAACCACTATATATTCATATTTATAACACATTTATGTAAATTTATCTATGATGTATTTTATTTAAATAATGGAAATAAACAGCGAAATCTTATTCGTTTTAATTGTTAATTATAATAAAAATACTACAGAATAAAAATGACAGTGTCGTTTTTGCAATTTCCTAAGGTCTACATTTATTAGTTTAAAATATGTATAATCTTACCATTTTCGGTAGTATTCACTTTTGTATAAATCGGCATGGTCGAACTACTACTTTATGTACTTCACTACGTTGAAACTGATATCCAGGAGTATACTAACGTTAGACAGAACAGGTTTCTTATTATACCTTCTTTTATGACGTTTATCATTTGTACTTTTTAAATATATTTGGAGTTGAATTTCCCAATTAATAGAAACAGATTTAAGAGATTCTAATCATCGTAATCGCCTCGGTGATTGAATTTTATTCGCTGATTAGATGTAATCGTTAAAAATTTGATTATTTCTAATTTTGTTGAAACTTATAATAATTACATTAAATATTTTCAACAGCTTCAACGCCTTAATTTTGATTGGCTTTTTGATTTAAGCTTTACTAAACTGTTAATCTTTTATATTATTTGAATTTGTTTTAAGTGTACATTTATTATGGAATTTTCCTGCTGCAATTTTGCATCGGTACAACAGTGGAAAAATAGCAAAGCTATTATTTATCTTACACAAGTAAGAACTTATTTTTGAAAATATGAAATGAGCCGAATGAGCGTATCTGTATAAATAAAACTAATAATTAGATAGAGTTATGGAATTTAAATACAAATTATAGTGCGCGGTCATGGCTTCCGTGTTTACAAATGACATTTACTCATATTTAAACAATCTTAAATTTTCTGTTGTACGAGGCGCGTCCAGAAACCAAGAATCGATTGGGCGTAAAAAGTACAGATAGAGTTTGTATAGATATTTTTATTGTCAAATGTTACTTACACTATTTTTCTACGTAGTTAGTACATTTATTGAGGTATTTGTCGTATCGTGACATCACTTTAGGTATGCCTTTGCCGAAGAAACACACCGCTAATACTACAAGCCATTTCTGCACTACTGTTTCGTTTCTTGGTAACTTCCTGGATTCTGACCACCAAAAAATTTGTTTAGGTGAAGAAACACCTGGAAATGCTTGGAGCTACATCGGGAGTGTATGGCGGATGTTCAAAAATTTCCCAGCCAAACTGATGTAGTGCAAGAGAGCAACTCTAGTAGTCAGTAGCCCCGTCGTCGGTTCTGAATTGCTCGACGCAGTTTTTTTAGTTTACATTTATGTATAAACTTCACAAGCAGGATTCCTTGCGGTCCCAAAAAGCCTTGGACATGATTTTGCGAGCCGATAGTCTGTTTAAATTTTTTTTTTGTTTTGTAGAACGTATATGCCACAATTGTAAAAAGTACTGCTTGCTTTCAGGTGTGATGTGAGCAATCCACGTTTAATCGCCTGTAACAATGTGATCAAGAAATTCATCACCTTCTTGTTAACAACGATCAAGAACATTAAGGTAGCCCCATGCGTTTTTCCTTGTGGTTTTTGTTAACTGTTTGGGCAACCATCGGGCGCAAAGTGTATTATAATGAAGATGCTTCCTCACGATTTGGTGCATTAAAAACCAAGACACTGTTGAATTCCATTCAAGCAATTCAGAAATTGTGAATCTTCTGTTTTACACAATTTCTGCATTTATTTTGTTTAACAAATCAACTGCTACCAATGACGGGCAGCCGCTTCATTTTTTATTATGCACATTTATCCTATGATTACCTCACATTTGCCTTAATTATGACATTCCCGCCATAAACGTCAACGACTCATCGGTAAATTTCCGTAGCAGGAATATTATTTGCGTTTAAATACCTTATCACCGACCGTACTTAATGTCAGCGGGATTTTCGATTTTAATGTACATTTTAATTTAACACAGTAAAGTTGAACAATAAAATTCACACAACTCATGCACAAGAGATTGAGCAATCAATCTTCAGTGGCGATAGTACGATCGCGTGATCTACGGGTACTTTATGCAAAATCGATTCTCTGTTTCTGGACGCGTTTCGTAATACCCGTACATTTTGTTAGGTTTAGTTAGAATTATTTGCTCTAGTTAATGATTTCTATCATTTTTTCATAATTTCTTTTATTTGAATTGCCGAACATGGCTCTTCAGCCCCTTCCCATTTTACATCACTTTTTCGAAAACAGGTGTTCTACGGTTTACGATATTATAATACTAGATAAAGTCTGAAAAGCGTGTTAATAAATACAGAGTAAAAGGCGGATGATTTTCGAGATCGTCGAAATTCATATACTCATATTCAAATTAATCAAATTGGATAAAATTTTGACTGCACGTTACACTGCAGATTGAATAGGAGCAAACTATTCTCACTTGTGACTCACTTGACAAAGAAAGGTTCTACCTAGCAATTATGGAAAAGATAGATGTTACAAGTGGGGGCATTTAGTACATATATATCTTCAATAAAGAGGGCCACAAGAAAGAGGCCCTGCCAACAGTAACCTATGGAAGATCGATATTAATAACCAATTAATGCACAGTTATTAATATTCAGAGTAAAAGGTGAAGATATTCTCCACAACATCTAAACCATGTGAGCATGATTTAATAAATTGAGGTATACCCACAATTCCTAGTCTGTGTATGGAATGTTTGGATGTACTCGTAATATTCCCCATAAATAAAAACCACATGCCGGCAAGTCCGGTGACAGCGGCGGCCATAAGTCCCTGCTCACTGTCTGCTCAGCAGTAAACATTTGGCAAACTCGAGTAAGTGACTTCTCAGACTTGTGCAGGCCGTCCCATCTTACTGGAAAAAGCAGTATTCACATTCATCTTTGGCCAACTGCTGAGAAAAGTCCTCCAAAATGGTTAAATAGACGGCTATGTTAACAGTGGTGTAGAACAAGGTGGGACTAATAACACGCATAGCACACCACACACTTATCTTCTGATTATATAACGGTTCCTTGTGTGTGAGGTGCGGATTGTTTGTCACCCAATCTCTCGTATTCTGAGAATTTACGTAGCCGGGTAAATTAAACCATGCCTCATCGGACATGATAGACATAAACTGGCCCAATCGATTATCTGCAACCATATTCAAGAATAATGTTAAAACGTCACACGTGTTCCTTTGTTTGGTTCCTTCAATTGTTGCATCACTGCGAACAGTGGTATCGAACAAGGTGGGACTAATAACACGCATGGTAAGCATAGCACACCACATATCTACCTTCTGATTGTATAACAGTTCCTTGTGTGTGAGGTGCGGATTGTTTGTTACCCAATCTCTCCTGTTCTGGGAATTTACGCAACCGGATAAATTAAACTATGCCTCGTCGGACATAATAGACATAAACTGGCCCAATCAATTATTTGCCACCATATTCAAGAATAATGTTAAAACGTCACACGTGTTCCTTCGTTTGGTTCCTTCAGTTGTTGCACAACTGCGATGCGATAGTATTCCAACTGCAATCGGTTCTTATGTACGACTCGATAATATCCACTCGCTCTGGTATTGAATACGTCGCTAACGAACGCACAACCCTCTGAGTTCCGCCTTCACAGTCAACAACTGATGGTCGTAGCAAGGAAGAATACGTACGAATGTGTGCCACCTTCCTTTGATAACAGATTCACGCCAATACCCTGTAAGCGAGCTTCTCATGCATAATGTTATATTCAATATACCGGGTTGGGCCGCTTTTTCGTGGCCTGCTCTGTATATTTACATACAAACTTTGCGTTTTGTAATATACATATAATGTAATATTATATTGACCATGCGATTTAAACTTTTAACAACTTTATAATCAGAAACTTGAAAGTGTTTCACAAAATATCTGTATAAAACCTACTAGAAACCTCTATGGGTTAAAAGATAGGATTTCATCGTAATTTTGTTTTTATGTAAAACTACAATCTAAATAAAAAGATACGTCTTCGAGATTTTAGTTGCGCATTCGTTTCAGAGATATAAATTTACTAAAATTTACACAATTTAAGCGATATAGCGGAATATATCGCTATAAACCTCAGTAGATTCGAGTTTGGCATATCCAATTTGCATTTTATTGGTCATGGGTCTGAATTCAAACAGAAGCAATTATTTTTTTAAAATTTATTTTATTCATCATGTATATAGGTTTTTGTTGGTTTTAAATATAGTATTTAAATTATAATTAAAACTGAGTAAAGACGTATTACTACTGTTCACAAAATCAAACTCTAATTATAAGTAATTAATAATTACAGAAACCTTTCCAAAATAATTAAATAATTTCAAAACTATAATTTAATTTTAAATAAATAACTTTATATATACCGAAGGGTTCACGTAATATAAAAATTTATTATAGGAACCTTCCCAAACTGCTATAAACATGCAGCTTGAAAGTTAAGGGCAAACCTCTTGTAAATTACACATACAGCCATAAACACAGTAAAAAGAAGCCGTGACCATTTAAAAGGTTTATGAGGGCAGTTTTCGAAAAAACTGCAATTAAGCACAAGGAAAGGGTCAAGTACTTCAGCTACGAGAAAGTTAACTAAACTGACGTAGGCAAAATCCGATTGGTTCACATTCAAAAAAATACTTACAAACCATTGGTAAGGAAGAAAATGCCGGGAAGCTTCAACGTTAATATAAGCCTAACATAGAGCAATTTTCGTTTGTCTTGTGCTAAGAGTCGCGTGAGTGCATGTGCAGCGTACCTCTAAGCCAGTGCATGTTAAGATACATTCACTGTTCGTTAAATGACCAGTTCCAAATGAAGCAAGAACCGCCTAAGGACGAAAATTAGAATTCCTTCGCAGTTGGCCAGTCCACCGAAGATCTAATTAAAATTCGAGCCAGCATTTGGATTGTAACTAATCAAGATACAATTCAAGCATAAAGTGGTGTATGATAGGACCGACTTCAAAGTCAAGGTTTCAATGTTAACTCCCAGCAGTAGTAACAGGCACAGAAGATACTTCTAAATAAGGTTAGCTTCTGTTTATGGTTTAAAATAGAGTAACATAGTGAATTAACTTAAACTTTATTCAAATTTATAAAGAATTTAAATAAAAGCATTTACTGGGTTATTTAACGTAACTGTAAACAAGAAGTTTATTTAAAAAAGGTATATGAACGTATCCCAACTTGGATTGAATAAGCTTTCGTTAGGGTTTGGGTAAAGTCCTGCCATAAGTTAGACTAACGTTCATCCATCTGATATTTTGTTTTTTTTTCGAAAATATTATTTTTGTATAACGTGAAAGAAACCTAATTATTTAATTATCTCTTAGGGCTTAGAATATAAATTTTAGTTCTTTATTTTCCTGTTGATTGATAATTTGCAAAAATTGCATTTCTATTGATAATAAAATTCACTTTGTATGAACTACAAAATATTTATTGTGAATTCTTGTAAACCTACACTAACTACAGGTATTCATCTAAAAGATTAAATCAGTTTCAAAAATAAAGTAAGTTACACGAATTACTTTAAAATAACATTGAACTTTTAGAATACATTGTAAAAATTATTTGGGGTTCGTCAACAGTAGGTAATCTTTTAAAGGTGTAAATAAATACCGTCTAGCACTTTATTTACTGTTCACCTAAACTTAGTAAAGATTAGGCTATTATATTAATTAGCACCCTACTATAAAACAACGCTAGTAACGTCACCAGACGAACGCTACTCACCCTATAATCAAATATAGAGTATTCTTGCTAATTATTTTAGTTATAATTTATATCGACCTTTATTATATTAAATTATGATTTATTTCTTAAGGTATTAGGTAATAAGTTACTTTAATAAATAACACTCCATTTTCTTTATTGTCTTACAGGTTTCGCTTAACCTTAATCGTAGAACTTTAATTTTTTCTAAAGTACATTTTTTATAAGCAAATTATTTTTCAAGATTAACAATGTTTCAAATATACAGGTTGTTCGGAAAATGCGTCAGGAAACTTTGAGAGCTGATTCTACACCAAAAAATAATGTGGGTAAGTCATTTGTGCAAATGTCGAAATCTCCATGGTTACCAAGATACGGGGGTGCAAAAGGAGAATTTTAACATCTATTTTTTGCTCTAGATATCTTAAACTTTTACCAATTACGTTTTTACTTGGCACATAAACTAATCTCGATAGATGAAATAATTGTAGGGTAAAAATAATTCTTTTGAATACCGTTAGAAGGCACTTTACCTAAACTGCGAAATTTATTTTTTTCGTAACTTTTTTATTTTGACACATAATATAATAAAGAATGCGTCATTTTAAAGGTAATAAAAAGCTTTAAAAATAATGTACACTTTATTGAAGTCGATAAGTCTTACCGGTTAGTCACAAATCGGCTTTAAAATTTTCATCAGTTTATACCTTTGTTTAATTTGCATTCAAAAATCAAGTTGCCATGAATCTAATGTTATGAATTTTGACAGCTAATGCTAGTTTAATTACAAGTATAAATGGTAAATTTTTGTTTAAACGAAACTAAATTAAAAACTAAGCTTATTCCAAAATGAACCATTATTCAAATGCAGAGTGCAGTGATATGCATTTCTGTTACGGAAGAGCGAACGGAAATGCAGAACAGGCACGACGATTTTACATGGAAGCCTATCCTGATAGAAATGTCCCGCATGCCCAAACCTTTATACATGTTCATAGAAGACTTGATGAGGTAGGATCATTTAATAACAGTCATCACGATAGAAG
>JAHWXV010239623.1:0-19689 GCA_024586415.1 Phrixothrix hirtus | reverse complement strand
TTTCTCAATATGAGTTAATAATTGGTCATATACAATCATTTCAAGAATCTTTTCGATTATTGGTAAAGAGTTAATTGGTCTAAATTCTTCAGCTTTAATAACTTTTTGAAATACTTGTGCTTGCGGAATGCATGGGGCAGTTTGATATGATGTTGGTTGGTAACTCAGGGAAATAAGAGAAGAATCAGTAAGATTTCCCATTTCAGCATGGAATAGCACATCCGAAATCAACTTTTGGGTTATTACCTTCTGTCTTACTTCAATTTCATGTAATTGTTGACCAATATTTTTGCCAAATGTTATTTCTTGTGCCTCTGGAACTTTTTGTTGCAGTGGTTCTTTTTTTTGTAAAACTTTGAGGGAAGCATCCAACAAATGGAGTTTCTTCTTTGTCCAAAGTGTAGAGTTCCGAGATCACTTGTTAACAGATTCTTTGAAATTGTCCCAACCAGTCAATATGCCAGGAATTCAAAATAAATTACCATTTGTGTTTATAGGAGACGAAGCTTTTAGTCTCATGACAAATTTCATGACACCATACAGACAAACCAATAGACTTGGTTATGAAGAAAGGTGTTTCAATTATCGACTCTCTTGTACAAGGCAGGTGGTTGAAAATGCATTCGGGATCATGGCAAATAGATTCAGGGTTCTTCTAACACCAATAGCTACTACAGTGGATAAAGTTACTGACATCATTATGGCTTGTTGTGTTTTACACAACTTTTTACAGTGTAAAAGTACCACTTACATACAACCTAATAACACTGGCATAGAAGACATTACATCTAGAACTATATTGCACTATTGCACAGCTAATGCCATTGAATGTGCCCAGACAAGATTTTCCGACCACTGATGCAAAGGCGATACAAAACGTATACAAAGAATATTATAATAATGCAGATGCAGTTGACTTTCAAGACAGATTTGTACATTACATTTAAGTGTAAAGTTCAAATTTAAGATTATAGGCAATGAATAAAATATGTAATGTATAATAAATATTGTCATTCGAGATTTATTATAAGTAAATAAAAATAAACACTTACTGAAGCCTGTGATTCATCATCTAAGTTATTTTCTTCTAATGAAGTCACTGCTGGACGAGACTCTTCTTGATCCATGGGAAAAGACAATAACTCGAAGTATGCCAAAGTACATCTGGTACATCTTCTGCTTCTGCCTGGAAGGATATTTTTTTAATAATAAATTGTTTGTTCGCATCTGGAAATAGTTCTTTACATTTCTCAATTAATTTTTCATAAGCATCATTTCTTTTCTGCTTGTTGCAATAATCCTTACTTTTGATATCCCATATGCATATATTTTCCTGATATAAGAGGATAAATTCCTCCCAAAAAGATTTGTTGTCTTTAAACGACATTTTTTAAGTTCACTTTTAACTGTAGAACTGTTGTCTGGTAATGCCGGAAAAGTCTTGACCGAGCACATGCTTACAAAACTAGCACGGATTGGTTGTGATCGAGTCGCATGTTCGGGTGTCGAACTAGCCAACTCACAACCCGTTTCTGACTGATCTGCAACATGTCTCTCGTTACCATTCATATGCGGATCGGTCGGAGTACAAGTCAGGACGGACCGGTCCGTCGGATCCATCTGCTAATGAACGGTAGGCTTAAGGTATTAATTATCATGTGATATTATAAATTATTTATATATTCTAATAAAGTAAAATTTATTTGATCTTTTTTCCATGAATCATTATAGAATTCTATAACTTGTTAAATTCTCTGACTTTTAAGGTGTTCACATAATTCCCTGACAATTCCAGGTATTTTAGGTTTTCCACATAGGGGGAACTCTGATGGTTTTTCACCAGTATGAATTTTTATGCACCTTCTCAAACGACAACAGTGTGTATAAAAGCAAAATCACATGTAGAACAACCAAAGGATTTTCTCTCCAGTGAATTTTCAAAACTTCTCAATATGCTCTATTTAATACAGCTATAATCACATACAGTACAACTAACAGGTTTTTCTGCTATTATGACTTTTCATATGATTTCCCAACTTACTATTTTGGTTACAACTATAACCACATATCAAACAACTGAAATGTTTTTCTGCTGCATGAATTTTCATATGTTCTTTCAAATATCTATTTTGGGTACAACTATAATCACAAACAGAACAATTAAATGGTTTCATTCCAGTATGAATTTTCATATGACCATTCAAATTATTCTTTTGAATGCAAGCATAATCACATATTGAACATTTAAAAGGTTTTTCTCCGGTATGAATTTTCATATGATTTTTGAAATCACTTTTTTGTATACAAGCATATATACAAACAGAACAACTAAATGGCTTTTCACCTGTATGAATTTTTATATGCCTTCTCAAACTACTATTGTGAATACAGGCAAAATCACATATAGAACAATGAAGAGGTTTTTCTCCAGTATGAATTTTCACATGACATTTCAATCTACTCTCTTTAATACACCTATAATCACATATAGTACAACTAAAAGGTTTTTCTGCAGTATGAATTTTCATATGAGTTTTAAAAGTACTACTTTGGCGACAACTATAATCGCATACAGAACAACTAAGAAGTTTTTCTCCAGTATGAATTTTCACATGTCTTCTCAATCTACTCTTTTGAATACAGGCATAATTACACTCAGAACAACTAAATGGCTTTTCTTCACTATGAATTTGCATATGCCTTTTTAAATTATTATTTTGCTTAGAGCTGTAATCACACATTAAACAAATAAAACTTTTTTCTCCATTATGAAGTTTCATATGACTACTCAAATTACTAGTTTTATTACAACTGTAAGTACATGTAGAACAATTAAAAGGTTTTTCTCTTGTATGAATTATCAAATGATTTCTCAAATTACTATTTTGGTTACAACTATATTCACATATAGAACAATTAAAAAGTTTTTCTCTTGTATGAATTTTTATATGATTTCTTAAATCACTTTTCTGAGCAGAAGTATACTTGCATTTAAAACAACTAAAAGGTTTTTCACCAGTATGAATTGTCATATGCCTTTTCAAGCTACCCTTTTGAATGCAAGCATAATTGCATTTTAAACATCTAAAAGGTTTTTCTCCAGTATGAATTTTCAGGTGAATTTTCAAAGCACCTTTTTGAATAAAAGTATAATCACATACAAAACATCTAAAATGTTTTTTCTTAATATGAAGTTTTATATGAACTTTCAAAATACTTTTATGACTACAACAATAATTACATATGAAGCATGTGAATAACTTTTTTTGAGAATGATTCTGCAAGTGCATTTTCAAATCTTCCCTTCGAGTGGCTGTGTATTCACACATAAAACATCTAAACAGTTTTTCACAAGAATGCAGATCTAAAATACTTTTTATAGTACAGCTATATTCACAGAAAGAACATTTAAATGGTTTTATTCCAATGTCACTATTGGTTATGAAATTATTTTGTGAACATGGGGCTGTTTTTGTAGTATTGTGAATTTGTATATGCTTATTCGAACTGTCTTCTTCTGAATCAGATAGATCAACTTCTTCTGTTTTAATTTTATTCTGACTAGGGGAGCTACAGCTTTCCACTAAATAATTTGGATATGCAAAAGCAAAATGTTCATGAAGTTGAATTTTAATTTTATCGAATCTATGAGTAAATCCATATACAACATTAATAGTTCCATAACAATTGACACATAAAGTTGTTTTTGAATTAATACGTAGGTCCTATTAATAAAGCAACTAAAATACGTAAATGATATAAAATATGAGCTTACCAATTCTGGGCAGCAGTGGTATAATTTGTTACGAAACGTTACATTCTCTGCATTCAATTTAAGCGAATTATTATCATTCATATGTAAATTGTCCTTTATCTCCAACAAACAAAATCTACAAACTTTGGCAAAGAATTTATCGTATTTATTCAGAAATGGATTGATATTACACGAATTGTTTAAATGTTGTGCCATTATTCGATTAATGTTTACGTGCAGTTTAATTTTACTTGACACCTATTACTTTTGGGTGGATCAGATTTCACCAGACATATAGCAGTCGATACCAGCTGCGGGTTTGATACGGGAATAGTTGTGAACGCGCCACAACTAAACGTAAATATTACAATTATAATGAACATTATTTAAGGCACCTAGCGATTAGGGTAAGGCAACCGAAAATACAATATTCAAATTTTATTAATTTTTAATAGTTGTAGTTAGAATTTTTAAAAAAGGAACCCGCGCAATAGTATGAATTCATAAATAATAGTTTTCTCTACACAACCATATGTAAATATTACAATTATAATGAACATTATTTAAGGCACCTAGCGATTAGGGTAAGGCAACCCAAAATACAATATTCAAATTTTATTACTTTTTAATAGTTGTAGTTAGAATTTTTAAAAAAGGATACGTAGTATGAATTCATAAATAATAGTTTTCTCTACAGATTTTAATTAATTACGGAAGCGTAATATTGAAAAAATGCTAATTTACGTTTTGGTAATTAATTAAAAACTGTACATAAAACTATTATTTATGAATTCATACTATTCAGCTGGTCCCTACGTATCCTTTTCTAAAAATTTTAATTGCAACTATTAAAAGCTAATAAAATTTGAATATTGTATTTTGGGTTGCCTAATCCCAGTCCTTAGCAGCCTTAAGGGCTTTAATAGTATATAACTATTTAAATAGTAATTAAACATTACCACTAGGTATAATTACGTTGAATTAAAATTCCTATCATACTGTTATCGACATTTTGATACCGGTCTCATATACTTACCCCAGTTCGGTCTGATTACTTACATGAAAAAAAATCATTTATACTCGCGGTCGCGAAGTCACGGCATATTTTGTTGACTTCATTCGTTAATAACTATTTTTGCATCATACATGTGTTAATTGAACCGTCACAGTTGCTTTTGCCGACATTTTGGTACCAGTCTCATTTACTTTAGCTCGGTCTGAATACTGTAAAACGAGGACCCAACTTTGATCACAAAATCGCAGCATTTTACTAATAAAATCTGATACAATATCCATAACCTAATTTAAAAACGGCAGAAATATTCTACCTATATGTGGTCATTAAAATTGCCTAATCAAAGTTGTACTGGATACGGGGCATCATTGATCACCTATGTATGTAAATAAAATCTATCAAAGTTGCTCGACTAGATGGCACATTAACAAAAAAAAAATGGCGTGAGACAACACACTACTTTCTCTACTTATAAAGGGTCATTGAGATAGAGTGCAGACTGCTGAATAGGCAACCAAACTTACAAATTGGTGGTACTGAAATTAAAAATTAAATAATACTAAAGTTACCAAATAATTATTTAAATATAAATGACATTTATAATTGATAATTAAAATGATGTATTGGAATTTCAATTTGCTTACTGGTTGTTGAAAATAAATTACATTTTTATTTGATGTAAGTTAAAACAATTTCTAATTTTCAATTAAAAATAATTAAAATATTAAACATATGTAAAATATAGATACACACCTATGGTTTACATCTTGTTTTTATGGTTATGAATAAACACAACAGCAATGAATTCCCTAGATTTTTTAAATTTTTACCGCCCTGGATGTACTCTTTTTTGATCGCACGATATATGCAAATGGTGTCTGTAAATGATTAAGTTATTATTTACGTTTATTTCGGAAACGATCATTGTAACGGTCACACATCCAAGTTACTGGACACTCGAAAGGTAGCTTAACTTCGGAATTTTGCTCTGATTACTTGCTTTAACGCATTTTTTCAGAAAAACCGTTAAGTTAACGTATAAGGTTATTAAAGGAGTAATAACCGTAGCAAGTTTCAAACAAAATGTTATACCTATTTTCGAGAAAATTGCAAAAAGCTTAAAAATCTCAAGAATAACTAAATTCCATCTATCTCACGTGCGGGAGATAAAAAGCTTGAATAGAAAATTTCATTTTATATGATGCTTAGTTTTAGAGATATGTTGTTCAAAATTAATACTTTAAGTATTTCCGATTAATCAATTTTCAAAAGTTTATTAGAGAAACTGCTAGGTTCATATAAAATGGAAATAAATAGCTAAGAAATATAATAAGTTTTAAAAAAATTGTTATATCCCATTTCATGAAAATCGCGAAAAACAAATATTCGAAAAATATCTAAAAATGACAGAAATAAAGAGGAACTTCCGGTTGTTTGATTTTAACCAACTTCTTTATTTGGCATATAAGGCTAGTTATTACCCTGAATATAAATTTTCACTTAGCTAGGACTTTTAGTTTCACAATCATTTTATTTAGAGTTAACGGTGAAGGTACTTCCCATTACTCGATTTACAGAAAAGCTTCTGAGAAATGGCTTAGACTATATGAAAGATCATGAAATGGTTAAGTAATTCTATAAGTTTTGAGAAAATCGTTATAGTCGATTTCGAAAAAATTGAGAAAAACGAAAAATTCGGAAAATACCTAGAAATAAGAGAAATAAAGTTGTACTTCCGTTTATTTGATTTTAACCAACTTTTTGATTTAGTATGGGAAGGTAGTTTGGACCTCAAATATAAATTTTCATTTATTTACGATTTTTAGTTTCACAGTTATTTTATTCACAGTTAATGGTAAAAGTAGTTCCGGTTACTCACTTTACGGAAAATTTTCTGAGAAAATGTCTTACCTATATCAAAGGAAATTAAATTTCTAAGAAATACAATAGATTTTAAAAAAATCGTTAAAGCCGATTTCGAGAAAATCGCAAAAAAACCAAAAAATAACAAGAATAAAGTGGTACTCCGGTTTTCCGATTCTAATGAAATTATTGCGGTAACGTGCCCAGGTGGATACAAACTTAAATGTAAAATTTTGTTTGTATACGTCTTTTTGTTTTTGAGATATTTGCTTCATACATGCACATACATAAGCGCGCGCACGCACGCACGCACGTATGCACGCACGCACGCACGCTCGCACGTACGCACTCACGCACGCACACACTCACTTACGCACGCACGCACGCACACACGCACGTAGGCACGCAGGCACACACGCACTAACGCACGCACGCTCGCACGCACGCACGCACGTATGCACGCACACCCACCCGCCCGACCACCCTCCCCTCGACCTTTACCCAATTTTGACTCTTGAAATCCGTCCTGAATTTCTAGCTTAATTCTTACAAACAAATACTGTAAAAACCCCCGCTTCACTGTCGCTGCCGGAGCAACGAGCTAATTCAGTACCAAATACGGTATTACCCTCTACTACCAGAGATCTAAGATATCTTTCGTCCCGTTGTAACCGATTGTCAAAAGTTTTTGCCATTCTGTCTGAGACATTTCTAAAACATTTATGTACGTATCTTCTCCTGACGAAAACCGTTGGCAACGCAATTTATTCTTGATGTTCGGGAACAAAAAGAAGTCATTGTGTGCCAAATCAGGACTGTACGGCGGATGACCCACTAATTTGATTTTTTGAGTGTTCAAATGATCGGTTGTTAGACGATATGTATGAGCTCGCATTGTCGTGATTCAGAATGATCCTAAGGGCGCTTGTTTATTTTCCTTATTTCCCTGAAGACTTCCAGAAAACAAATGGCGGTGTACCATTCAGAAGTGACAGTTTTACGTTCCTGTAAAGGCACTGTTGTCACATGACCAGGTTTTCTGAAAAAACAGTCGACAAACCGTATTTAATCTATGCAAGCGACCATTTGTTTCGAAGAGCTTCGAGTATGAACAGCTTTTGTTGGGTTTGGTTCATCTTGAAACACCAATACAGTCCACTGCTGTTACTTTCCGGCTCATACGCATATATCAATGATTTGTCACTGGTTACAATATTATATACGTACTTTGAAGCACCGCCATTGTATTTTGTAAGCATTCGTTTGCACCAATCGACACGAGCATCTTTTTCAGTTGTTTTCAAATTATGTGGGATCCAACGAGAACAAACCTGTTTCACGGCTAAAAGTTCATGCAATATTTTATATATGTCGATCGAACTAATGTATAAGTTTTGCCTCAATCTCACAGTATGTCACATGACGATTGTATTATCAGTTTTTGCACAGCATTAATGTTTTCTGACACAACAACTGATTTTGGACGACTTTCGTATGTGAGCGAACGGCGGCCACGATTAAACTCACTATACGAGCGTTTCACAGTGGCAAAGGATGGGGCTTCATCGCTAAAAGTGGAAGTAAGTTGATTGGTGCACATTTGTCTAGATAATTCACGTCGAAAGTCGTGATCAATCATCGCACGAAAATTTTCACGAGCTAATTCCATTTTTACACTCAGGCGCAATTTTCAAGTCACTATAAACACCATTAATCACGCTAAAATGTCAAAATGTTCTTAATAAGGTTATATTCAAAAATGTCAAACTTTCCTATACAAATGTTAGATGACGTTTTAAATACGCAATGTTGCTAAGGCTCACAATATAAATAGTGGCCTCGTATCACGTAATTTTTATAAGTATTAGTTTCGGTCAACGTTAGTTTTACTAAAACATAATCTGCTATATTTAGATGTTCGTTATTCTTAGATTCTGTTATAATTTCGTTAGGAACTTAAACACTGTCACCTTCTGCATTTTTTTCTACATCAACATTTGCTGTTACACTCTTGCCTGCTTGAACATTCAGGGCGCTTCTCTTAGATCTTGTACCAAACCGCCGTTCTTTCAGAAAATCTACAAGAATAGAATTTATACTATCTGTATCGGTGTTGGTACGTTTATAACCAGGGAGTTTTGATAATACCTTATCTGGGGCAAAAGGTACAATACCTGTAGTTTCAAATACACTGATCAGATTTTGTTTTATGCTACCTTCGTTTTCATCTAAAATTATTACCAGTGTCGTTTGGAGGACTCCAGAAAACACTTTTTTGACAGGGAATT
Source organism: Phrixothrix hirtus (assembly GCA_024586415.1). NCBI lineage: Eukaryota > Metazoa > Arthropoda > Insecta > Coleoptera > Phengodidae > Phrixothrix > Phrixothrix hirtus. The sequence continues at coordinate 10,769 of JAHWXV010239623.1, read as the reverse complement.
CAATTCTGCATGTTGCCTTTTCCATTCTTGCAGTGTTTTTTGCCAAAGAATCTTACAAAACCGGAAGAGCTCAACGTCAAACTATTATGTAACGTGTGTTAAGTGTAGAACTAGGCACACAAAATGTATGTTATTGTACCGAAACTAGTTAACTGTTTTTAAATCTTTATTTATATTCACTAAGATTAGGATTATTTATATAACTTATTTATTTAAATATTTATTTCACAATGCACTAACAACAAACGTTTATATTTCTATTTATGTATATCAGTAATAGGGCAAGATTCTAATTAAAACTAAGGAAATTTAATCTGCTATTTATATAGAAAGGCAAAAGGTCCAGAAAATTAAGGAAACTCTAGGTTAGTAAAGAATAAAATTAGTGATAATAATGATGTAATAAAATGCAATTTCTGAATTGTTCCAGAAGCTTCCATTGAGTTTTTATTGTTTTTAATTTTGTTACACTGCCCTCTCCTTAAGACTTTTACGTCCCGTAACAGTGACCATGGATTTTGCACCTGCGACGGTTCTACCCTTGTTTGCAAATATCTTAATCTGCACTGCGATACATACTTGCAGCCCCATTTCTTGAAAAAATGACAATCCACAGATTTCGTAGTTGGTAAAGTTCCTTTTGGATTCCAACTACACAACAGGTTCTTGAGACCAGTATCTCGAAACACTACTTTTAACATGTTACGTATCATGCGCCAATTAAGCTGGTTTAGGCCGCAACCGAGCTTTAGTACGGTTAACTTTCTACCAGCACCGGTACAAATTTTGTTTTCTTAGATTCCATAATGCCTTCCGCAAGTCTTTTGATGGGATAATGCTTTCGTCACAAGGTAGTAAATATTTCGCATACCTTGGAGATGACGTCGTAGTAGGTAATACGCCTTTCCAATTTTTGGTTTTGCTGCTGTGTTTCTTCTACGCCACCAAACATCTTTTTTAACTCAGCTGCGATGCCACGGGATATTCGGACATCTTTAGCGACACAATGAATCAGGGGGTACTCCTCTGATACATGAAACAGATTTCTGTATTCCTTAGTGGTAACCTCAAATTTAGCTTTATGTTGTGCTAAATAGGTTGGCATAAATTCGATAGATGATTGTTCGCTGGTTTTGACTCCTAATTCTTCTAATTCAACATGGTTCGCCCTTTGCTTACATTTTTGCTGTTCCGCTTCTGGGTTCCTCCCAGCTTATGGGGCTAACCAATTCATATGAACCACTTTGGGCTTTCCTTTGGGTAATTTGATAATGCAGTAGATTACATTGTTGATCCTCTTTATCACTTTATATGGACCTTCCCAAAATCTTTGCAACTTGGGAGATAGGCCTCGTCATCGCTAAAGTTGGTACATCTAAACCAGGACATCAGGTTGAAATCCTCCTGTTTTGAAACTTGCATTATGATGGCATTTCATTCGATCATTGGCAATCTGGATGTTGTTGCGAGATTAGTTTCTTTCGAAGTCCTTTAGCATATGCATTTCCAACAAGTTTCTCTTCTCCTGGCTTGCTATTAAACTCCAAATCATGTGGTAATTTAATTTCACGCCCAAATAACATTCTAGCTGGGGCTCTTTTGTCGTTTCATGTACTACAGTTGCCCGATCAGGAACAGATGTAAGTACTGGTCGCAATCTCTTTAATGATCTGAGACAGCTTTTGACAAATATTTTCCCAGTACTTGATTCATGCGTTCTACCATTCCAACTGATTGTGGATGAAGAGCAGTTGTCCTGGTTTTGCACATATTCAACAGCCGGAAAAGACTAGGGAATAAGGCTGACTCAAAATTTTTTCCTTGGTCTGAATAATTCCAAAGGAATCTCGAAACGGTTAAACAGTTCTTTTACCAAATTCTCGGTCCATTTACTAAAGTAGCCCATTGTAACCAAGATGTATTTGTTTTCTACTTCAGTTTCTGGAAATGGACCGGCTATAGTGATGGCTACTCATTCAAATGGGCTACCTACATTATATTGCCGCATCGTTGCTTTTCGTCTCCCCAATGGACCATTCCTAGATGCGCATCTTCGGCACCAGTTCTTAACATTGTCCTTGTAGTTCATCCAATAAAATCTTTTACGGATCTTTTCCAAACTTTAGTTTACTCCCATATGCCTCCAGATGGATCATTATACAGTTGTACCAAATTTACGCTACTCTGTTTTTGGGAACCACCAATTGGGTTCGTTTTTTACTTCCATCGTCATTTTTCAGGGCTCCCTTCAAAAGGCCGTCCTGAACTTACAAGGAGTCCTATTGGGACGAATATGCTTTAACAACGGAATTATATGAGGCCACTTCTTTCCAGCCTGGTCTTCGATTTTCATTTTTCCATTTTAATAGCACCTTCCGGTCTGGATCATTTCCTTGACCTTGTTTAACATTATCTGGTTTCCAGACATCGTCACTTACAGAAACACGGTTGCCAAGAGGTTTTTCAACTTTAGGCTCCAGCCGAGTAAAATGTTTGCAATATTTTGTGCATGGCCGTCTTGATAAGCGTCAGTATTTATATGATTCTTCCGTACGATGCTAAACTTTAAAGTCACTCTCTTTTAGCCGTTCAATTCATCCCACTATTTGGCCTTCTGGATTCTTAAATTGTATGGGCTACCCTGCGTAACCAGTTCTAAATAAGATATTTCGTGCATAAAGGTGTTTGTAAATGTGTTCAACGACCTTTGTCATCGCTAGCAATTCTTTGCGCGTAACGCAATTGTTCCTCTCAGGTTTGGATAACGCTTTTCTAAACGATAGTACTTCACCAATGGCGACATGACTAGCGTCGGTGTCTAAGACAAATCTTCCCTCCATTCTGAGGTAACGGAATATGGGTGCACTTACCAAAGTACGTTTAAGGATTTCAAATGACTCCTGGCAGCTATTGTTCCATAAATACGGTTGGTTTTCTGCAATAAGTTTTGTAATGAGTTTCCTTATGTCTGCAAATCTACGTACAAATTGACGATAGTAAGTGCATAACCCCACGAAGCTTTGGGTTTATCTTTTGATTGTGACCATTCTCGTACAGACTGAATTTTCTATGGATCAGCTGCCACTCCTCTTTCAAAAATTGTATGATTCAAGTATTTCGCTTTGTTTTGAAGCAAGTTGCTTTTTTCGGACTAATCTGTAGTTGTGCACTTCGCAGTCTTGGAAACACCTCTTCAAGGTTTTTCAGATGTTTATCAAAGGCCTTTGTAATAGCTATGACATCATCCAAGTAAACTCTCAGGATCAATTATATTAGTCTTTCAAGAGTCGGTGACGCATTACATAAAACAAAAACCATCACTATGTACTACTAGAGACCATATTCAATCGGAGTGTTGTCTTTTCCTGTTGTTCAGATTCCGTACTAAATTGCGAATAACCACTTTTCATCTCTAAGGTTGAAAACCATTTGGAGCCGGAAAGCGTGTCTAAAGTGTCGTCAATTCTGGGTGGAGGGCAGCTTTCCTTCTTGGTCACGTTATTTAAACGACAGCAATCCACACAAAATCTAGTGCTACCATATTTGTTTCTAAACAGTACAACTGACGATGCCTAACGACTGCTGGATGACTCTATTATCCCTTCATGGGTCATGTCCTTGATTATGTTTTCCGATTCCTCTCGTTTGGATAAAGGCAGTCTCCTTGGAAGTTGACGTATTGGCTGGGCATCTCTAGTATTTGTTTTGTGTGTCACAACATTTATTCTTCTTTTCAAACCGTAATAAAAGGAAAATATGCCGGCACATCGTTGGAGCAATTAGCTGGCTTGATTCTTTTCAGCACGGGATAAACAGTTGTCAGATAATTTTAATGTGGGACGCAGCTTAAATAAATCCTTTAAGGGCAGAATCTTCCCACTAGATTTGCGTAATGTATCATAGATGAGATAGGTATGCACGTTCCTAATTCGGTGTCCTTCTTTAGTTAGTTGAAAGATATTGACGTTCATCAAACGAACAGATGTTGTTTCTTCCAACTAGAATACCACGATCAATACTTATATTGTTGGTTTCTAGGATTTCTACATATTTTACCTGGAAGGCACCATCTCTTTGGCCCATAACTATTGTTTCGCTTCTTGGTGGCAATACAATATCTTCTGCTACGGTTAATTTTATTGCATGGTTTTGCCGTTAGTTAATCGGCACCCCTTCGTCATCAACACGTATGATGTGATTCTTCAAGTCTAAGGCGAATTCAAACTCAGACATACTCACACCCAATATGACAGCTACTAGTATGCAATGCGTACAATTCCTGCAACGCATCTCAATATCTGTAAAAAATTCACCATGAACAGTTGCACGTTTTCCCGTAGCTGTACGTAATCTTAGCTGTGAAGGCAGTAATTTTCCATTCCTAATGATGTTTGGTTTCACTATTGTGTTTGTTGTTCCTATATCCAGCTGAATTTGGTAATTCCTTGCTGCGATTGTTCCATTAATGTAAAGACCGTTCAGTTTATGTTTTAACGATGCCACTTGTATGGTGATTTCTAGACATGGTTAGCAGAGATCACTATTCGTCCCTTCAAATCGATCTTTTTTAGTTGTCCTGGTGCTTTGTATTATCGGCGGGACTGCGCATAGCCTCTTGCAAATGTTTTTGTATATGTCTATATTTACCTCACTTCCAGAGTCGTAGTTTACGTTCTGTTGGTTTTTAGGCTCTAATATTCTTAACATTGTTTCTTCCAAAGTCCAGCACTATCTTTGTCTTCCTTAATGACACGCACACGAACGTGGCCCTACGACGCTTGCTTGGCCGCTTCAAACTTCAGTGCATGAGTTAATGCACTATCAAGGTCACGCGGACGTGCTAATCTAAGTGCCTGTTGTGTTTCAGAATACCGAAGATTTTTCACAAATGTCTGCATCCCAATTTGTTCTATAAAACTTTCTAAAACCGCTGGATGTGCTAATCCCACTAATCGTGCAATTTCAATTTCGAATTCCTGGGTGTTTTCTACAATTTTCGGCATTCGATTCCTTAAACAGGCACAGATAGATATTTAACTCCATATTGCGTTTCCAATTGTGAAACAAGGTAATCGAAATTATTCTGCAGATCGTCCAGTATGGTTTGTAGAATATCTATAGCAACTTCACGCAATGCTGCTATTAAGACAGTGTCTTTTCTTCAATGGTCCATGCACTACAGCTCCCACGAACTGGGCCAAGGTGTCCTGCCATCATATGTAGGCGTTTTCTCGTGTCATCTAGTGCTTGACATGCCAATTTCAGCAGCAGACAAGTAAGAAATCTGCTGTGCATTTGTTCCGGTTGATTGTTCATGAGGAACAAATTATACCTCCTTCTTAGGCATACTGCCTTCTTTATTTACGGTGAGGAGGACAAACTTTTTATGTAACTCATCATTGGTTAATTTCTCATACTTTATTGCCATTTCATTGGTAACGTCTTCTATTCGTTTTGCTAATTTCTTTTGGCTTGATTTAATTTCTTCCTGTAATTTATTGATGAGTTTTTTTCGTAGTTTATTTTGACTTTTATGACCTTTCATGTAATTTACTTTAACTTGATTTAACAGATAACATTTCTTCCTGTTTAGTTTGGTTTAATTCAAGTTCCTACTGTAATACATTTTGGATTGATTTAATTTCATTTTGTAGATCATTTTAATTTGAATTAATGGTTACCATTTCCCCTTTTAGTTTGTTTGTAATTACTTCTTGTCATTTATTTTTATTGGATTTCACCTCTTCTTGATTGGAATCAACTTTGTGCTGCAACATTGCAACATTTCTATCAGTGACTCCAATTATTGCTTTCGGCGTTTCTTGCTATCAGTATATAGAAAAAATTAACACTAAATTTTAACTCCGACACCTGCCACCAATTAACGAAACTGGTTAATTATTTTAAACGTCTTTATTTATATTTACTAAATTATAATGATTTATTTACACGTATTTACTTAAATATTTATTTACATTTACACTATACTAATAATAACGTTTGTATTTGTATTGATTTAGGAGTTATTTAACAAGACAAGATTGTTAGCAAAAACTAAAGCCAAAGAAATTTAAACTTTTATTTATATGGAAAGGAGATATTCTAAAATATTTAAGTATAATAAAGTTGAAAATTAGTCAGAATGCTGATGTAATAAATTCCAATGCTATAACTCATTGCTACAGCCTTGAATTTAATTGACAGATATCAGTTACTGTAATAAATCATGTGTGATTACATCAGTTAACTTAGTTCTATCGAACCTTCTGGCATGTTCTATGGAATGTTATACGATGTTCTATGGAATTCTAATTATTTCTAATTTTGTTACAATATTAAAAAACAACCATTTACCTGTTATTTTAATTGTACTTAGAAGAGTAATTTGCAAATGTTCATACTTATACTGGAGAAAAATCACTAAAATGATGTAAATAGTGTAGCATTATAGATAACCGCTTTTTAGTAATCATTATTATTGATTTACCTGCTGGCTTGGGGCTTGCAAAGTAATCCATTCATTATAGGGAGCTTAGTCTGTATAGGTATGCCTGGGGTAATGCTGGGATTGCGGCTGCTCTTGCAGCACGTAGGCGAAACACGTTAACACTGGCCAGTATGGTGTCGATTCCTAAGTAGGGAATGCTGCATCGACCTAGGGTACGATCTAGGCTATCAACCAAGTCTCTTTTAAAAATATTGTTAAAAAGAACACAAGCAAAGCCTCGGACAATCAAAGCCGTGGTGGGTGGCTAAGATTGAACTAGTTTGGCCCACATTGGAATAAACGTTAGTACATGAAATGGAAAATGGGAACGTAGAACGTAAGAGGGGTGTGTGGAAAGCAATACGAGATTTTGAATGAAATGAGAGAGAGAGAGAAGGCTAGATGTGCTGGGTGTAAGTGAAATCAAGTGGAAAGGAAAAGAAGTGATCGAGGGATAAAGGAAACCTAGGTTTCTGGTCTGGAGAAGAGAGTTGGGCGCGTGGTACAAAGGAAGTGGGGTTAATTTTGAGCGAATTCGCTAAAGCGCATTTAAGGGAGTATCAATTAGTGTATCCCCATCTACTTTGGGTTCGATTGAAGATAGGCATCAGGAAAGTAATGATTGTAGCGTGTTATGCTCCGGTGAATGGTGATAACCAGGATGAATATGAAACCTTTTGGATAGAGTTAGAAGGGGTACTTAATGTATGTCACGTAAATGATAAAGTGATTTTACTGGGTGACTTGAATGGATGAGTGGGAGCAAGAAGAGCAAACATAGATCGTGTAATTGGCCCTTACGATGAACGCAGAACGAATGAGAATGGGGAAGCGTTAGTTGGGATATGCTTAGAAAAGGTCATGTTTGTATCGAATACGTGGTTTAAACATAAAGATATCCATTTGTATACGTGGCAAAGAGGAGAGTCTAGAAGATTGATTTAATCGTTTATGATGCATTAGTAAAGGACACAAGAATGATGAGAGGTTTTGAATGTGGGACGGTCACTTTCTGGTAATGTCAAGAATTTGTAGAAAGTGGGTATATAAGAAGGCAGCTGTAAGAAAGATAAAGTGAATGTGGAAGATTGAAGGTGGAGAATGTGAGAGAGGAATACTTACAAAACCTTGAGAAGAGAATGTTGTCAGAAGAATCTGAATGAAAGTATGAAATTGAAAAAGGTGGCATCGAATGTGCATGGAAGAGTTTGAAAGACATCATGATTGAGTGTGCAACTAAAGTATGTGGAGTGTGTTCGATCGGAAAGTCAAAAAAGAGTGCATGGTGGAATGATGCCGTGAAAGATGCAGTAAAGGAGAAGAAAGAAATATATAAGAGAATTATTGGAACCAAAGATGAGAAGAACAGAATGGACCTATTGAAAACGTATCGGATTAAAAAGAAGCGTGCAAAGGAAGCTTCGAATGAGAGTAAAGAGCGTCTGAAGGTGAAGAAGGGAGTAAGAATGCAGGTTGTTTTTGACGGTAATAAAAGATTATTTTGACAGTGGGCAAGGAATACAAAGCAGGGAACCGAGTAAACGGAATACGGAATAGCGATAATGAAATGGAGTGGGATGAAAATAAAGTGATATTGGGTTGGAAAAAATATTTTAAAGGGTTGTATGGCAACAGGGATATAGGGATAAGTTTGAATGTGGGAAATGCTGGTATAAATAAAACTCAAGAGAACGATAATAGTATAGGTGTGGAAGTACGAAATGCAATAAAAAGTCCTAAAAATGGGAAGGCTGCTGGGGTAGATGAAGTTACAAACGAAATGTTAAAGTATGGCGGTATGCGACTAGGCGAATGGTTGTGCAAATTATTTAATGCCTGTGTTCAATTAGCAAGAGTGCCATAGGACTGGAAGAGTGCTATGATCGTGCCTCCGTACGAAAGCAAAGGTGGTACACATGAATGCAAGAACTGTAGAGCTATAAGTTGATTAAGTGTAGCTGGGAAGGTGTTTGGTAGAATTATAATTGACAGAGTACAATGTATGATAGAAGCAGAATGTGCGTGGGAATAAGCGGTACGGTTAGTGAGTATTTTGAAATTCACCAAGGTGTGAGACAAGGATATGTGAAGTGCCCTTGGTATATTTATGGATAAATACGTGAGAAGTGTATGCGAGGAGTTAAGTGGTACAAATACAGGCAGCGAAGATTTAAAAATATTGATGTATGCAGATGATGCAGTACTAGTAGCTAAAAGTATGAGCCAAATGCAACGAATGTTGAATAAATTTGTAAAAGTCAATAAAAGAAATGATCTGAAAATCAATAGTAGCAAAACAAAGGCAATTGTTTTTAATAAGAAAGGTGAAAAGGAAATATGTCAGCTGATGTTGGGTAGCGACGTAATTGAGCAAGTGAGTAAGTTTGTTTACCTTGGCAGAATGTTTGCAAATGATGGGCGAATAAATAGTAAAATTGAAAGCAGAGTGAATGCAGGTAGGAGAATAATTGGCAGCATGCGGTCAGTAACCAAGAGTGAACAGTTAAGTATGGAAGCAAAGAAGGTTGTGTACAACAGTGTATTGCTCCAACAGTTTTGTATGGCAATGAGTAAGTGGGTAAGTCGGAAGAAGCACATGAGTAAAATAAATGTCGTAAGTATGAGCTGCCTAAGAGCTGCATTTGGCAAAACGGGACGAGACAGAGTAAGGAATGAATGGGTAATGAATACGTGCTATGTGAAGGAGACACTGCCTGAACTGTACGAAAGAAGTGCGTTAAAATGATTTGGACATGTGGAACAAATGAGTAATGAACGATTAACAAAGAGCATATATGAGGCAGACATGAATGGGAAACTAGGCAGAGGTAGACCGAGAAAGAGATAGTTGAATATGATTGAAGAAATTGTAAAAGGAAAGAGAATAAAGAGCACAAACAATAGAAGAACTAGTCAAAAGCAATGCATGAATTTAATTGACGCAAAAAAATTATGAAAAGATGGAAATGAATCGAGAAAAAATAGTGAATGGGTGATAGTAGAGATGGTAGGATTGATGGGTAATAATGAGATGGTGTGGATACTGTATAGTGCTGGGAATTATGGCGTAGGGTGGTGGTAGCGATATAGGTTAGAGGGTGTTGGTGCATGGGTACATGCAGTGGTTGAAAAGGTGGAGGGTGTTGGGTTTTGCCTACCCCGCTAAGGGAATGGCATGATTGATAGTAGTAGTAGTAGTAGTAGTAGATCTAAAAATGTATTTAATTTGTAAGTAATGCCATAATTACTAAGTTTAGTAAAATAAACTCGGTTTATTATAACCAATCACGTGTCGATTTAAACAATTGACATGAAATGACCATTTTGAGAATACACATGTGCAATAAAGGTCATTTTTGAATGTGGCTTCTATTTGTATTACATAAATATTTTTTGGTATTCCAGGTGAATAATTGGGTTAATTTTGTTTTATCTAATACCTGAGGATAGGAGTTTCATGACTCTCACAATGTCAATTAATAAAACATTTTACTGGCAAAAATTAAAAAATATAACTACAAAATTAAGTTATAACCTAATATTGTTTTGGGATTAAAAATGTTACTATTTCAGTTTTCTACCTTTAAAACGATAACATTGTATTTACTAACTTAAAGTTTTTGCAGATATTACATTATTTTTAAGTCAAAGCTAAATAGATGTTAACGTTATCTTAAGCTGGTAATAAAAAAAAGTATGAAAATAGAATGGATAGGCAACTTGGTATTAATTTCTAAAGTTATTTTACACAGTTTATAGCAGGTCACACATCCTTTAGAAGAATTGCATCAAAAATGCAATTACTATATCTTGTAATTCTTGGGCAAATATTGGAAGCAGATTTTTTAGAAGGTAAACTAATTAGTTAAGAATTAATTAAGAAAGGTGTACACACAAAATTTGTTTAAAATTTAATAATTCAAATGTTACGCAAATACATAATGACGGTAGAATAAATTTGAACAAAATATCCGTTGCATAAATTGTATGTATGTGACTGCAATTAATGATTATAAAAGGGAACTAATTTATAAGTATAGATTTATTTTGAAATTACTTCTACTAAAATAGCGTAAGTTAATATTTAAAACCGGCGCAAATTTGTTTAGCTATAAATATAACTGGTTGAAATAATAACTGCTATTGAATAGCTCATGCACACCAAATTTATTCATAAATATAATATATATATATATATATATATATATATATATATATATATATAATTATAAAAATTTATGTATATTTTTAGATATTTAAAAATATTTAGAAAAATTTATTC
>JAHWXV010239622.1:0-14194 GCA_024586415.1 Phrixothrix hirtus | reverse complement strand
CATTTGCGGATTACATCATCTATTTTATTATAAAGAAAACATTCTAGATGATTCTAGAATTTTCCATTTACTGTTTCTAATTTTTGTTACAATATTATTAATATTTGCACTCACCTGTCTTGTGTATAATTTAAATTTTGTGAAAATAGTTAAAAATCTAAATGATGAATAAAATTTTGCGTAATTTATATGCAGTAAAAACTATGTTCATACAAATTAATGTAAATAAAACTTATGTCAAATTAAGATATTTATCAAATAAGTGTATAATAATTAATGCGTAAATAATTATAATTAATAATCAATAGTGTTTTACCACATACAAGCAAACTTAGATGATTTAAAGAAATACGTTCGACTATGTTTTATTAAAACAAATACTCTAATAGTAAAGGTAACATGATATTTTGTCAACAAAGTACGTTACAAGGTAAAGGATATATATTACAGGTCTATATCAATAATAGATTTTTACGCGAAAATTTTTTACATTCGATTAAAAATGTCTATAGATTTGTGTTCACGAAGAGCTTGGGTACACGTGTGTTAAATAATGCTTTTTATCTCCTGGACACCCTGTATAATTTAAAATAGTAGAAACGAAAAGATGTAACAATTAGAACTGTAATAAAATTATTAAATAATATATTCAAAATATTGTCCATGTACTGGTAAACATTTTCGTATTCTTGAGTGAACACCGTTTACTGTGGCGCTTCTAATTTGCACTGGATTTAAGCTAAAAAGTTGTATGAACTCTATCCACCAATTCCTCGCTTGACTTTCTGTATGAGTTCATAGATAAACATCAAGAGGAGTGAGGTACTGCGATCCTGCTGACCAAATCTATGGTTCCAAGCGCCGGTTTCATCTGTCCTCAAACGTTATGTCAGTTGACAGCTTACATTACCATCACAGTGAACGGGAGCACCATCTAGTTAAAAAGTATCCAAAAAATCTGATGGTAAAATTTCTAAATATCTTGTACTATTTAAATTTTGATAACTAAGATTTCTAAACTCATTGTCCCATAAGAAGAAAAACACACTAAAACTAACTTTTTTTGAAAATGCCTTTCTCTACTAAATTGGTAGTTTTGGTTACCCATAAATGTAAATTATGCCGATTAAAAATGCCTTCTCTTAAAATTTTGATTCATTGGTTCAAGTAACATCTTCTTGTAAACCGGTTAAAACATTTTGACAAAATTCCACCCTTTGCGCTGAGTCTTGAGGATAAATTGCAGCAACTGGTAAATATTTAAAATGCTAGAAACGATTACCCCTAAAGACTCTTTGGACGGAAGCGCTACAAATTCCTAACTTTTGTTCAGCTGAACGAATCAAAGCACAAAGATGCGCCTAAAAATATGCTAAAACAATGGTTACACTACCGTCTTCAGTAACTGGGTTGGGAAGTCTCCTATTTACAAGTTTTTGATCATATTTTTCGAAAATTGATTGTAACCTTCTCATTTCTCATTAATTATAAAGGCATGGCTAAAAAATCCCACCGCCAAACCTTCCTGCTCTGGTAAAAATATTACGTGCTGTGCTTTATTACAGCACCATTGGCCATAATGCGATCTATTAATTCATCGCGCGTATTTACTTCTACTTTACAAGCATCACTTTTCATTTATGTCTGAACGAAAAACGACGAAGAACTCATGGTTTGCGGTGTATCAAGATTTACAAATATTTTTCCACCTTCTTCCTGATGAATGTGGAATGATTATATTGCATTAAGCACTAGCGCCGCCCATTGCGGCTTCCCATTTTATGGGACGAGTTTTCTTTGGAGTTTAATACCGGAAGATTCACAATATGCCTGCGAGAGTATTTAGAATGATAGAAACGCCGTTGGCGAAAGTGTACGTGTCCATGCCGCATATCACCTTCAAGATGATATTGGTTGCCGCGAACACTTTTGTGAGGTCAAAGCGAAAAGGGGTGTGGCCCGCACTTGCGCTTGTGTCTGGTATATTTTGGTCACATTTTGAGCGTTTTTCGGAGATGCAGATTTCGCCATGTCCGCGTAGATCACTCCCGGTACTGTAGCATTAGCAGAAGCACTGGGAACTGTTTTCTTTGCGCACTAAAATCGCGACAGCCTTTATAATGTGCTTTAGTTCCCAATTAGCACACCTAGCGGGCGTCTCTCTGGATTTCGCGCACTGTCCAGAGAGGTAGTTATCCCTGTATTTCACACACCACGGTCCCAGGTGGCAGTTCCTGTGCGTATTCATGTGCTTTTGGCATGGATGACACTGGGCTACGCCTTTCCTACGCCTAGGTAACTCGATTGTGACCTGCAGGTGCAGCACCTCCAATATCAAGAGCAAGGCCTTTCCCTGAGCTGTTCTTTCTAACTCAATGAAATTGAGTAGCATTGGAGTTCTATATTTTCTCCGGCGGACAAATATCATAGAGAGATCTTGCCTCAGGAAGTCCTCCAAGATCTCCTGGTCGGGAAGGTCTTGAGGTAGCCCTCTCAGGACTACCTTGAGCGTCTTATCGCGAGATATTTCATGAGTGTGGAAAGGGTACTTCATGACTCTATCGTGATCTCCCACACTCGCTGGCTGCACGTTTATCCCCAATGCCGTATTCTTCGCACGGGTTAGCTTGATATTTCTTTTTGCGAGTTCGCTCACAACGGAGGTCCATAGCTCCTTCCAGCTAATGGACTATTGGCGAAATTCTCTGTCTTGGCTTTACCATGGCCTGGATGGACTCTTGATCTTCAGATAGTTCTTCCAATTCGACCAGTTCTTCAACTACTGCCTGAAACACGCGGTAGCGGTTTGTAACGCTAGTTATCACTGCCAGCTCGGGTGCTGGGCTGTCGCTTTTAGGACTTTTGCGCTTCCTCCCCTTCTTGCCTCCAGGTTTCTTGAAGCCTTTGGCGACGTTGTCGGATGGAGCTAACACGGAGGTTGTTTGAAGTGACTCCTCGTCAAAGAAGTACTGCTCGTTGGCGGGAAGGTTTTGCATGGCTCGCGCAGCTTCCTCAGTGTAGATGACACGAAGTCGGAGAAGTGGAGTGTACCGCCATGACGGTGTTTACTGTCGCATTATTTGACTTAGCTGCTTCGATTTTTTCGATGTATATAGCTCTTCCTAAATAAATCTGTCGGCTTCGTCAAAGTCTTGACGGGAATTTCAAATGCCTTCGCGAGGGTCGCGAAGTTAAACGAATACGTCATCACATCACATAAATTCAAAAACACAAAAGGTATTGGTACTGCACCCGACCCACCGCTACAATACGTAGAAGAGGCCTAAGGTACAACACAATAAAGTAAAAACACGAAGCGTAAGAAGACACAACCATACTAGTCGAATGGCCAGCGAGCACTTCATTTAGGCCCGAAGACCTGGCTGGTCAATTAATGGGACCACCACGTCCGATCCACTTTTCTCCAAAAATTTGGTTTAGGTCTTGTATCGGCTATCAGCCGTAATGTGCGGGAGCGCCATCGTGCTGGAAGTTCATACGTGCCCTTGTGGCCAAGGAAATATCCTCTAAAAATATGGGAAGTTCATTTTGCAAGAACTCTAAGTACCTGGCCGCTGTTAAACGTTCAGGTAAGACAAGATACCCAATCAACCTGTTGTCAATCATTCCACACCATACATTTACAGAAAATCTTCGCTGGAAGTATGATTCTACACTGATATGTACGTTTTCGTCGGCCCAACGGTAATCATTGTGGGTGTTATTAATATTATTACGGGTGAAAAGAATCAGTGGAGCTAAATGGCGATTACCATTTGTTTATTCACAAAATTCTAATCTGCTACTATAATCTGTTGATTGAAGGTGTTGTACTCGTTGGACATGGAATGGATACAAGTTTTGTTCGCCTAATGTTCACCATACTCTTACATGAGGAATACCGACACCTGCAAATATCCTTTTGTACTTTTAGATGGACTGCGTTCTGCAGATTGACGAATTTCATGCTAAGTTCCACGTTCAGATTAAAAACGACTACTTGGAACAACACATGTTTCACCGAGTTTGTTAAATGTTCGATCGAACGCTTTGGAATATGGTAATACTCGAGCAGGAAATCGTCTTCCATATACTCTACGGGCAGTACCTGTCCTTCCATTCTAAAGTCCAAAACAGCAAACCATACCAACGCATTCAGCGTGAGAAAACATGCGTGGCATCTTTTAGCAAATGACAATTATTGTTTTGCGGCAGCGTACTGCATAAATGTTTCGTAATGTGGTTGCAAATTATTTCTAATAATAAGTGTCAAAATATATAGAAAACAATTAATGGATTTTAAAGTATTAATTTAAAAACTACATTTTATTTTCCATCTGTGACGGGCTCTAATTCGTTTAGGAAGCATTTTACAATGTAGGTGAATTTGAACCTTTCTTCTTAAAATGAACCAAAGAATCATCTCCTGAAGTATCTACTATTCCTCTTGAAATACCCTGTGCATATGTACTTGGAATTTTAATTAATCATTTAAGCTACTTATAAGAGGTTTCATTAAATGTGTCAAAACTGTTGATAAAACAATTTGTTTTAAGACCTGTCACCTATGATTAGGTTAAAAATTTTATATTTTCTTATAAAGGAAATGGTATAAAATTAAGAGTTGGCCATTTTTGGTATTGAAGTTCGAAAGAAATTTTTTTTATTTTCGCTATTGCCATTTGATTCTGGGAGTGCTACTTGGCATTGGAGTTTTTGGAATTAAAAATCTATTTTCGAAAACTCTGTATGTAGGTAGATATTGATAGCTAAATTTTCGAAGAGCTAACATCTAGTAATACCATAAAAATTGTGATGGATTCAGTTCATTAATAAATAAGAAAAACCGAATTAACAAGATGTCACTGAAATTGCATATATTTAGCAAAAAAATTAATTATCTTAAAAACGGTAAGAAATACTCAAAATTTAATGCCGAATCAAAAAAAATCAAAAATAATTTAAAATAACAAAGTTAAAACCAACTTTCGGTATAACTAGAATTTCTGTTGTTTTTAAAACATGTTCAGTTAATAGTTTCCTTATCATTGTGTAGCAAGCGGTTAAACATAATTAAAATCAAAATATGAATTTCAGGCTAATCACTGCCAAATAAAAAAAAATTAAATAAGTAATGTCAGATATTGTTTAACTAATTAATTAACGTGAGTTGGTCGTTATCATCAACTATTTGATTAGTTAGCTATAAAAAAGAGATAGAGGAAAGCTGATAAACAGATAAAATCATTTAATTAATTAAATAAACAATTATTTTTAACAACAGTCAATCATTGCAATCATATTACGATAGTATCGTTTATTTTTAAATATCTGATTTTAAAGTTATTGAATTTATAGTTAAATTATGCAATAATGCTCGGTAAAGCCGATTAAAAAGTAATAAGGATCAAACAGGACAATTTTAAAAATAATCATAGCAATTTGAACGATATAGAAATAAGTGATAAGATCACAGTTCTCCGGAATATTTTCATATAAGAACAGTGGTAGAATAAAAGTAAAGAATAAAAATTAAAATAAGCAAAACTTCAACCAAAAGCATTCCTCGACAGCTCATAAGCTGTCAAGTTATTTTTATTGAAAGCAATATTAGAATACCCTGTTTCATTTAATGCTAATTTTAATGAATTAAAATGGAAATCATGTTGTAATTATTATTAATGCGGTAGTAACAAATCTTGTGAAAATAATGAAAGTTATGACAAATTTAAATAGGTTCTAAATACTTGAAATTGAGTCGTGGTTGGTTGTTTGAAACAGATAACACACATGTGGTATAGTAAGATCCGTAAAACGTTCTCCATGTGCTTCCAATAGACTAACACCGTGAAACACCTTGTAGATGTACTGACAAATATCTGTCACGAGATGTAGTGGAAACGCCTTATGTCGGTATGAATGTGACATTGATTCCGCCTGAACATGCAGGAGCGCATTATTCAATAAATTATTATTATACTTCGAAAATCAAGTTTGTTTTGTTGTTCGAACAATTGACCATCGAAATAGGTATGAGTTTACTTAAATGAACCTGTCCGTAGATAGATCTCCACTACCATAATACCTATCACAAGACATGGTCAACATACACGCACAACCATTCCCACTCGACTGGCCGTGAATGATTAAACGCGCGATCCCATAGTCATGTGATGATGTCACATAAGTAATTGCATCTAGTACGTTAGTAAAATGGTAAACTCACAACCTTTAACAAAATATCCGTTGTAGTTAAGCTTGGAGTAGTGAGTAGTTTTGTGATAAAGCGAAATTTTGGCTATATTCTGGCCCTGAAGGCATAAAGGGAAAAACATGATCGGCCTTCTGAATTGCAACTCCTTGTACGCTCTGGTGTTTTTGTTTGTTTACAGGGCATTGTTTGATAATTCAGTAGTTGCGGTTACTATTCTATAGTTGAGTCGCTTATAACTGTTTACGTGGTATCCTACCAACTGCGTTAATTTACGTTGCGTCGCTTGTACTTAAACGTTTTAATGTCAAACTTTAAATTTAAAAATATTTAATTAATTTTAACTTAACTATCGTACAAAAGATGCTAAAAATAACCCTAAAGTGTTTATTCGTTTACAAGTCGTTAGTAATTTGGGAGCCGAGGTCTCTGAAAATTACTCGTGATATGCAAACTTTACTTTTGTCCCTTGTTGCTAAATATGCTATTAATAAATCTAAATGATTGTTTAACATTGTTATACTTACTTTCAAATTAATTAAAACCATTAGTAAACCTGGATTAATTGTATATTTAAGACAATTGAATTTATATAAACATAATAAAGAAATTATGCGCTTTACAAGAATTTTCCACAATTAAGCCCGTTGCAACGAGTTATTGTAAATAAACAGTTCTAAAATGGCAAGTATTACGCACAATTTAATTTATAAAAAATAATGATGAACGAAATCTCTTTGATAGCATTCTCCAGATTTATATATAAAGCAACTGTCACGAAAGTTCTTTAAGAACAGCACTTCACAAATACCACACAGCAATTCTAATTCTTAATTTTGATATATTTCTATAAACAGTTATTATCAAAACCAGGTTAAGTACACGAATCTCCGTTTGTAACGGATTTACTTTATTTACATTAAAAATTATTAAAATTATCTTATCTGTCGTTCAAGAAAATTCAGTCAACCTAATTTAAACAAAATTTTTAATTGCGCTCCTTTAGGGTATAATAACTTGATTCAAAGTCGAGATTTATAAAATATGTTACCGAGTTAATAAATGCAAATAAAGATTTTTTCTTAGAAGCCGAGATATTTAATCCTAAATTTTCATTTATCAAGATTCAAGCGAAACGATTCTTCAATTGTGGGCTTATTTCAATGCGACGAATCCACTGCCTCGCGTGGTTTGACACGTTCTAAGGTAATACTTCACATGTTACTAATTATCTTGACCTGTCATTACTGCCCATTTTGTAAGAAATACGAGCTATCTAAATATATTTAGAATAACAGATTAATTGGGCGAGTTCAATAAATTTAACTGAAACATATTGATAAAACAGGCAAACAAGAATCCTAAAATAAATTTGTTTAGTTCAGTTAATGAATACCGGTGTTTTTAATGTCTTCGAAAAACTTAATTAAGAACACAATAAACATCTTGAATGGAAACCCCTTTTTTTTAGTTCCTGTAGCGCAAATTGCTACGGCTTAAGAGCAGTGAAAGTAATTATCCAAAAAAATCTCCATGCAAATTAAATGTAGGGTTAATACAAAACGCTAAGGAATCTACAATGTATCGTTTCGTTGAAACTCATGAGTGCCTTTATACCATTTATGTTATGCAACGTTCATTTTACACATGCTAGATATCGCTGTCAGCTATTTCATGCACGTTTCGATGTATGACTAAAAAATGACAGCACCGCACGTGTAGCACAATTTTCGGAAGGGCAAATTACCTCAGAAGTTATTGCTTATGAATAACTACAATCAAACAGACACGCAAACTTTTAATTTAAAGCGGACTACGCCACCTATTCTTACAAATATACGCCTAATAGAATTTTTTAAATGAACAAACATGTAACTGTAAAATACCCATGTATCAATAGATAGCACAGTCCGTTTCATACTTATGTAGTTTTCAGGTTGCTTGTGGGGCGCTAGTTAAGTTGCCTTTGGGTACGCCACACTGCTGCTGGATCTAATTAGATTCGAAATTATAGCCTGAGATTCTATTCTTATTTTATGTAGAGATTTAGGGATACTCTTATATTAATAATTCAAAAGTTTTTCCCAGTTGTTCGATTTTCGCCCATCCCATATTTTTATAGTTTATGACCTTTAAATGTTTACTTAAAGCTGGAGATTTGTTTAATCAAATCAAAACCAATAAAAACTGTATCTCATTCGATACTTACAACAT
Organism: Phrixothrix hirtus; assembly: GCA_024586415.1. Taxonomy (NCBI): domain Eukaryota; kingdom Metazoa; phylum Arthropoda; class Insecta; order Coleoptera; family Phengodidae; genus Phrixothrix; species Phrixothrix hirtus. Next base: position 5,769 of record JAHWXV010239622.1, on the reverse strand, counting down.
TATGAGGGTGAAAACTACCCAAAATTGTACCATTTGATATTTTAACAAAATGGATTAGTACTTTTATGTTTAAGTCAAAAGTATTTTAATTAGGAATTGGTTAAAATGTTCCCCAATTTTAGTGTATATAATTAAAACCCGCAGTTTGGGAATAATACTTTATTGTTTAGCTACAAATGTCTAAATTAATATTGATAATGAAACTACTCAATACATAAATCTGTTCCTTTAGTATTTTCCTCAGTCCAAATCTTAAATCGTTCAATTAATTCCGGTGACATGTCAGACTTGAATCCTCCCACTTCGCCTTTTCTTATGAATTCAGCGTTTGCGTCGACTGAATGTCCCATGTTTTTCACTATTTCATAGAATACTTTGTTATTACATGCTATGTTGTTCTTCATGGACTCAAAACTAAGATGTTTCATTAAACCTTGAATTTGTTGTTCGTTTAAATCTTTTCCTAGGAAATTAGCCACAGTTTTGATAGCAGAAGACAAGTCTTCCTTCATATCTTTATATTTAAGGAATAAAATATTTTCTCTGCCTTTTTGCTCCCAGTAACTGAACACTTGTTTCCAGAAAGGGCCAAAACATACTAGGAATTATGTAATCAGCAAAAAGTTTTAAAAATAAATGAATTTACCTCTACCACCAAGGAAGAGTTCACAGAACTCTTCACACGTTCCTCGATAACCTTCTACAGCCTTGCTATGATGATAATGGGAGATGCAGACATCTTCAGCACGACGTAAAACTGTTACAATCTGAAACTAATATTAAAAGAGAAAAGGGGTACCCTGTTGATAGCAAATACCTTAGGAGTTTTAGCTCCACTTTTTATATCTTCCGGGAGCAAAGACCATGGCAAATGCGTTTTGATACATCTTGGGCTTTTAAGGTTTTCAACAAAACATGAATTAGAAAAGTTTCTATGGAGGGTGTCGTAGTCGCTAAGATCGAAAAGAGCATCCGTTCTGTAATCAATAATTCATAAACGAATATTTTTTAAATATACTTGGGCTTACTCTAGTAGTGGAAATCGTTGGTATTGAATTACCGAATTTGCTACATCATAGTTGAGATCATTAACTAGCAACCATATCATTTCCTGGAGCCATGTTGTACCTAAACAAAGGAAAATAATAATATTGTAATAAGAATAGTTGGTTCTTCTAAGTAAATTAGGAACTTGCCTGTTTTTGGATGTGCAGCTATGTAAACGTCATCATTTTGAACTTGAAAATTTTTTATTCTGTGGGAATAATTTTTGAAATATACCGGTAAACAATATTTATCATCACCGACTTCGAGGTATCCAATGCGCGCACGCCCTGTAAATGTTTTGTTTAAAAGGGTGTCTAATTCGTTGTCATTTTTAATTTCTCTCATAGAAACACTCATGATGAAATAAAAGAATTAATTAAATCAGGTTTAACAAACCTTAAAGTTGTAAATTTGATAAGATAATCTGATATTCCACTATAATAGAAGTATATGGACCTATTGCACCAAACTGCTTAAACGTGTATTATCGTAATCGACTAATTACTTATATTATAACGATTATGGTTAACAATTACTTCTATAGAACATAATCCTACAATAAATAAAAGTACCATAAAATATTTGTACAATTTGTCCTAAATTTAAATAAACAAAAAATCTGCTGAGACAACGCACGACTTCTCCTTACGTATGTAGATATGCGTAAATAGTGTCCATAAATGATTAGTTATTATTTAGGTTTATTTTAGGAACGATAATTATAACCGTTGCCCATGCAATTAACTTGCCACGCGAAACATTGCTTAACTCCGGAGATTTTCCCTCAATAACTCGCTTCAACAAAATTTCTCGATTAGTTTAGTTATAAGAGCGTTGTGGGCGTAAGAAACGTAGCAAATATAAAAAAATCGTTAGAGTCGTTTTTGGAAAAGTGCATGAATAAAGTGGCACTTCCTCTCATTCGATTTTAACAAAATTCTTACTAGTTCGTGTCGGAATCGTAATAAGCTCAAATATAAAGTTTCACGTTTTTACGACGTTTAGTTTTCGAGCTACATTGACCACATTTGTACACACAGGCACACATACACAGACCAATTTCCAAAAACATGATTTTCGTACTCAGGGGATCCGAAAATGTGTATTTCCACTAAAATTTCGCATCGAAAATTTATGACGGAAACTATCTTCTCTATACTATATTGCATATAGGTAAGAGAAAATAAAAAGTAAAACCATGGAAATAAAATTAAGCGCGCTTGTTGTTATGTGTGAATGCTAAATTTTAAATATTTATATTTACGATCACTTTAAATATTAATTATATATTTTGACGGTAGTTTAAATTAGATATTTGGTATTTAAAGAGAAAAATGAAGGTTACCCACCGTTAAATTACATTTTATTCAGTATTTAACTGGATTTACTACGGTTTTATACAAAGGTGAATATTAAATTGTGTTAAAATAAGGGTTATAAATTTACATTATGAAAATACTGAGTATGTGTGAATTAAATATTTAAAAATATATGTATTACTAAATATTTTGTTTGGGAAACGTTCAAAATCGAATATCAAGAGATTACATTGAAAATTGAATTAACGAAAATAGACTGAAACTACAAGTGGAAGAGCATAAGTTTAAACAAATAATTTATATAATTACAATTAATTATCAGTGATTGTAACTAAACTGGACAAGTTTTAACTACTAAAAAGCAAGATATGTGTTGAAATTATTATAGTCACGTTAAATATTTTAACGTCCTTTAATAAATCATAAAATTGAATCAATAAAACGTTAGCAAAATTATATATGCCCGAGTTAAAAGAAAATAATAATTAAATTCGCGTTATGCAATAAGATAAAATTAAAGTAACTAGTTCTGTGTTTACAAAATTTATATATGCATTATGAATAAATAATACGCATGAAATAAAAATTTAGAATTTACACAAAGTTTTTAATTTAGGAACAAAACCATGTGCTAACAACATTGCCTTAAGGTGAGGTTGTATATAAAGTACATACCAGTTGAAGGTTGGTGTTTAACGACAGCTGATATAAATAAAAATACTCATTGTCAGTGATTCCCAATTATTATTAAAGGTCTAGATGGGAATTACCCGTTACTGGTATATACATAAACCAAATGACAAAGAAAGATCTTAGAATAATGAATTAATTAGTAGAAAAATATTACCTGTCGATATTTATAATTTATTAACTAAAATATTTACACTGAATGTCTCAAAAGTATGGAATATCCTATATATCTCAGTAAATATCAATTATTAGGAAAAATCTTTCAAAAAGAAAAGTTTCGTATTTAACTTTCCATCACCTAGCAGTGTATAATTGTAACAAATTTTTTAAAACAGAAATGCAGCAGAAAACTTTATTTTTTAAATTAATAAGATATCTCTACAGCCTACGTATTCGATAGAGATTTTTGTTTTTCAACGATATAAAATATTAATACCCTCACATAAGAAAATGTTTGGGAAAACCGCGAAAAACTGCTTGTAGGCGTATTTCAATAATACTTAAATATCTAAATTTACAAATTTAACAGTAAGGAAATTTATTTTGTTCTATGAAAATTACAATAGATTGAAAATGTGCATCATTCACAGTGATAAGTCGCTCAAATCCATCAAGCGCATTTTGAATCATTTCAGGAGAGATCGCTATTATTTCTGTTCGGATACCATCTTCTAAGCTTTCAATATCTACCCGCCTATCTACGTAATCTTTACTTTTGATGTGGCCCCAAGGGAAGAAATCTAGGGGATGACTATTCTATAGCACCTCTTTGTCTTATCCACTGATTAACAAAGGTGACGTTAAGAAATTGGCGAACGTTAAGTCCAAAGTGAGAAGGGGCTCTGTCTTGCTGCGGCCATATTCCGTTGTGAGGTATATCTAGATTAACTTTATTTCAAAATAGAACCGCTAATGCAGGAACTAGCTTATCCGGCCGCTAAATTGCCTTAAAACCAATAAGGTCCCAATAATTCCAGCCCAAATATTGACTATCTTCGGATATTGAGTATGTCCTAGATATAAATGAGGATTTCCCAAATCCCGGTAACGTGTACTGTGCTTGTATCCCATAAGCGTCGATTTAGGCACTTTAACTCCGCGTTTGGTTAATCCCACAGCGCCCGTTCTGCTTACCACAAGTGGCCCACTTGACACTCTAGACCCGATCTCGCGGCTTCATGCTTCAAGCAAGCCGGAGATCTCACCCATTTAAAGTTTGAGAATAGGTTGAAGCCGTTTCGACCTCAATGCCTCTAATCATTCGCTTTATTGGATGAGAATTGCGCTCGACGAGCGCCAGCTATCCTGAGGGAAACTTTGGAGGGAACCAGCTAACTGATCTGTTCAAATAAAACGTTACTTCACAGTAAGGCAGACACATGTGTGAAAATTCGTATCATCTTCGAACCAATCTGATAGTTCTTCGCAAAATTCCCTTCGTCGATCCAAATCATCTTCTAGTAATTCTTGAACTATACTAGGTTTGTACGGATATCACTTCCACTTCTTTAAATTTATGTGGGCAGTGGATTTATGTACATTATATTTCCGAGCAAGTTAACGTGGATTTTCCACAAAACCTAACATCAAATTTTCACGTTCTTCATTATTTGTCACTGTGGGGTTACCCGATTTTGGTAAATGTTTCACGGTAGACTGAAAAATATTATTTTGGGGGTACAAGTTTTTGAATAACTCATAAATTTCTATCTGCCTTCTCCTTCTTGCCCCATATCCTAGGATCATTAAATTTTCAATGCGTTGTTTTTCTGATAACTGATCCATTTTAAAATTTATTATTTAAATAAACTGATTTCGCTGGCAAAGATCTTCTTCGCAATTAAGTAGTTTATCTTGACAGATTTGTAAGGTACCTTCAATCATTGCAACAATTGGAAGCGTACAAATCGGTAATGGGCGGCTAAAATGAACCTACAAGCAGTTTTTCGCGGCTTTTTCAAACATTTCCTTATGCAAGGATATTAATATTTTACATTATTTCAAAGAGAACAAAAATCTATATCCAATACGTAGGCTGTAGGGATCCTATTATTTAAAAAAATTGAAGTGTTTCCTACTGTGCTTCTGTTTTAAAAAATAATTACATTTACGCACAGCTAGGACATGGAAAATTAAATACCAAATAAGTGTTTGTGTGTGTGCGTCGGTGCGTGCGTGAGTGTGTCGGTGCGTGCATGCGTGCATCCGTGCGTGCGTGCTGGCGTGCGTGCGTGTGCGCGTGGGTGCGCGCGTGCATGCGTTCGTTCGTGCGTGCGTGCGTGCGGACGTGCGGACGTGCAGGCGTGCGGGCGTGCGGGCGTGCGGGCGTGCAGGCGTGCGGGCGTGCGGGCGTGCGGGCGTGCGGGCGTGCGGGCGTGCGGGCGTGCGGGCGTGAAGGCGTGCGGACGTGCGAGCGTGCGGGCGTTCGGGAGGGCGTGTGCGTGTGCGAGTGTGTGTGTGTGTGTGTGTGTGTGTGTGTGTGTGTGTTTGTGTATGTGTGTGTGTATGTGTGTGTGTGTGCGTATGTATGTAAATTATCTAAATTTATATTTGAAATATTATCAGTTTCTTTTAGAAATCATTTTAAATATAGAATTAAGGATTCATTTGAACTTTCAAGCATTATTAATAATTTTAATTTACCTTCAAATTATGTATTAATTTCTTTAGATGCAGTTTCTTTGTTTACAAATATTTCTGTTGAATTAGTTAT
>JAHWXV010239586.1:0-17189 GCA_024586415.1 Phrixothrix hirtus | reverse complement strand
GCGATTTAGCATCTATGACAGCTACCGTTGTTCTTACACTGCATCAGTCTACAAACCCATCAAGTTTCATTTAAATCGGCGTGGGACACTTCCCTGTGTTGCCTTGTAAGTCAAAATATTCAAATAGAAACTTATGAACAAAAGTTGCACAAATTAAATGTAACGGTTTCAAATATTTTTTCACTTTCTAAGATTTGAATTTGGATATCTTAACAACATGGACTGAAGAAGGCGGTTAACTAATAGGTACTTTATGTAGTTGTCCAGTCTGCTACTCAATTGTATTTAAAATTTACTGCAAAATGGAGGAACCACCTCAAACCAAACCTTTACAATACAATTTTATTAATTTCACGCCTTATTAACATCCAAGACTAAACAGCAGAAATGTAGGTTAAGAAAAACAGCAAGTAGGTTAAAGAAGAATAAAGCTATACAAAAACATTGATTTAATGCTACATGGTAAATGATAAATGGCGCGACCATTGTTAAGCTGCTTCATTCAATGCATAGAAATATGAAGTCAAATCTTAATAATAAATAATTAAACAGATTAAGTTATTGTATATATTAGTTTAGTACTGTTGAAATTATAAATATGAATACATCATGCTGTTTTTACATCATAATCTATAAAAACATGTAACGGTAAAAAAGTTCAATTCAATATTAGGATTAAAGGCTTTAGACATGTAAAATCAACTAGAGCTTTCTGAAATTTCAAAATTGATTTTCAATTGTTTTCTATAGTTTTATTATACATATATAAGTATATAAATATTTATGTATTTTTTCAACAATTATAAATTTAATTACCGTTAAAAATTTTTAATTTATTCATTTTGACAAATCAAAAAAAAGCATACAAACCTGACTTTTTAAATGGTTAAAGTGAAAAAATTTGAAGCCCTATTAATTAATATTATTTATGGTACAACTCCTTTAATCTAAATAATTTATCATTGAAAACAATAATAAATCATCAATCAAGTCCCAAAAATTGTCCTCGATATTTAGAAAAAAGTGATTAATATTTCAACAAAAAATAAAATATTTTATAAGTCTCATTTCATAGAATAATTATTCATTATCAATTGGCGTTCTGATGGCATCTCGGTTATTTAGATGTATTTGTTACACGTTTAAGTGGGGGGCGCAGACAGTTATTGATAGGTTATAGGCCCCCCCGCGACTATTGCTCTCCATGATATTACCTTGTATGATTCCCACGGATCGTGTACTTCCGATCACATACAGCTCGTGACTAAAAATATATCTGACATATAAGGTTCAAATTTAGCTATAAAATATTAATAGACGTGTTTTATTCCTTATAGACGTTTTCTTTTGTAGGTGGTGTGTAATATTGCTTTGGAATTTCACCTCTACAATCCACGTTATGTTGAATACATTATACAAATATCCGACGTACTTTATTAGATACTTTTTTGTTCGGTTTATAAAACATGAATTTATTTAATCCGCAGATTTTGGGTGGTAAATAATTCTTTGTTGTTATTATAAGGATTGAATGAAAACTAAGGCTTCCGTGCGTGGGCGTCCGCCGAAAGCAGTCTGAGGAAGGGACAAAGAGAACACCTTTATGATTTTTATTTATGCAATTTCTTACTCACCCCCAGGGTGAGGGAGTGCCCTGTTTGTCCCACAATGCGGACGATCCCTACCTCCATGATTGTAATAGAATATTTCAATCAAAAAACATGGTATTTCTTAAGGCGCATTGAGCTTTTAACGAGTGCGAATGTCTTCTCTTGTCAGCTAATGTGTACTCTTAGCTACTACAGTTTAGGCCCCCTTTGCTTGCAGCGGTGGGTTGGTTGTAATTCCTCCAGAAAGCGTTTGTTGTAACCGAAAAGCGCTTGTACCTAGTGCAGGTCTTTGAAAGTGACAACCTCGCTTCGAACATGTCTCGCAATTACTCCCAAGATCGTTGCGTCTCGGAGGATTCCGCACGATCGCAAAGAAACTTCCTTTACCTCGCGTCCAGGGCCCGTAGTGATGATAAGAAACTTATCACCGAAATTTTCGTGTTAAAGACTTTTGAAGATTTTACTGAGGCGTAAGACAAAGCATACAAGCGCTGCTATCCGTACATCAAAAACTCAGCTTGTTCGAGCTACCTTCATCGGTCGGAACCGGCAGTCAACACTTCTACCAAAACCACCAAAGTTGAGGTGCCAGACATTGTCATAAAGAACAAGGAGCAATGGACATCTATTGCGAACGACTTGGGAAATATCAACGCCCGTGTGCCCAGAGAACAAATGTAAGACTGGGAATAAAAATTCACTCGGTTGCTGAAATGATCACCAAGAGGTACTTGCTGGATAAGGAAATACCTTTCCACACTTACCAGTTTTCTCATAAAGACATTCTTGACGATAAAACGCAGTTCTATCACGCCAAAAGCTCGCTGTGCTATCTATGAGGGAATGTGCAAGGGAACAAATCGCATCCCCATGCCACTCAACTATGCTGAGTTGGCGAAGATACCTGAGGGAAGACAAATCTTCCAATTAAAGAAAGTTCTCCCTTGAAGATAAGCGTGGAATCTCAAAGGAAGAAGAGGCTCCAAGCCCTATGCCACAAGTGCCATAAATGCGGGCAAATATAGCACAATTTCCAGGTTATACCGCAGTGCATGAAGTGCGGGCAGCTACATCGCATCGAGGCTTTCTTTAAGCTAATTAATATGCCGGCTAGTTGCGCAAACTGTGCAGGCAGTCACATGGACGATTTCGAGACTTCATCTCAGGTCCAGAGATGGCACAACCACTACTGACCAAAGACATTCTTATGCCGAAGCAACGAAAAATCAAGAAAAACGAACTCCTAAACCAAGCCATGCTCACAAGTAAACATCACAAGAATTGAAGAATAATCGTGAATGCATCTTCGCAGAAGTTATGGCGTGGATAGTGCAGTACTTTTCGAACATTCTCCGGAACCCGAGTGAAAATCGCGAAGGAAACATCAGAACGGTCGCTAGTCGACACAAAAATTATTCTTTCAAACGAAAACAGACAATTCCAACGAAGGTATGATTTATAAAAATCGGTACCTACTCCGTTATTCAAAAATGTGAAATGTGAAAGTATCCCTTAACATTTGCTCTTTAATTACACATGCTCATTTCTCAACACAAACACCAGATAATTGGACACGCTTCTATCAACGCTGTTTCCGTTTCCGGACCAGTGCCTGGCAACCATTTAAGCTCTTCATCGGATGCATGATGCATGATGTCCACGAACTGTTTTTATCTTTAGTAACAGATAAAAATCGCAGGGCGGCAAATTTGAACTGTATGGAGAACACTGTATGTTACTGAAATTCAATCGTTCAACTGCAGGTGAAGATGAAAGAAAATTCTCGTGGGGATCATTATGCATCCAACGAAAAAGTTCAGAGGGTTGACAGACACTAATTACGGAAGCAAAGCTTGGATTCTTCTATGACAGCTTCACGAAATTTGTCTACTGTTATTTGCTGACTATGTTTGAAAATGAGCATAGGTAATTAAAGAGAAATTATTAGAAATACTTCCGTTTTTCAGTTATTGGAATGTTCAAGCCACCTAGGCCGGCTATATTCTTTGATACTTTAGCGTTAAAATTAAACTCGATACAACTTTAAACTTTACAATTTTGTGCACTCGCTACGTCAAAAGGTTAATAATTAAAAATATTTAAATTTGGTTTTTCATAATTTAAATTAAACTCTGCAATATAATTAAGTACTAAAATTCATTTTGTCATATATTTAAACTTTCTTATAACACAGAAAATAAATAGTATTGTAACGAAACTAGTAAATTGTTTTAAAATGTTTATTTATAATATTCACTAAAATTACAATTATTTATATACATATAATTATTTAAATATTTATTTCACAATCCACTAACATTAAACATATATTTATATTTATATATGTATCAATAATGAACAATACAAGATTCTAACAAAAACTAAACCAAGAGAATTTAATCTGCTGTTTATATAGGAAAGATAAATTCTAGAACAATAGAAATAAAAGATTCCAAAATATTACACATAATAAATAATGATGTAATAATTTGTAACGCTATGACTAATTGCTGACCTAACTGACAGGTATCGGTTACCGCAATGAGTCATTGCGATTACATCACCTATTTTATTATAAAGAAAACACTCTAGATGATTCTAGAATTTTCCATTTACTGTTTCTAATTTTTGTGACAGTATTTTTTCAAGGATAAAAAGTGACAATATCGCAAATTTATAATTAAGGTATCTTTCAGTTATGCGCAAGACAACACCTTGCTAATGGAAAGTGGACAAGAAAGACTGTTGTAGCACGGAAATTAGTTCATAATAAAATGCTTTTGTTAAATTATTTTAAAATCTCGTGGTAGTAAGAAAGATATTCTTACCCTTTCTAATTACTTTTTAGAGTTTGCTAAAGATTTAAATTGATTAACATATGGATTCGGCTATGTTTTGGTAATTGTACATTAGTTAATATTCCTTCTTCCTCGTTTCAGCTTTGACCTTAAATAAGGAAAATTTCGCCTTATTTCCATAAAGCAATTTACAATGTCCAAATTCATTTGTACATAAATTACATACTTTAGGATCTGACCCTACCAATTCTAATGCACGTGGAAAATGGCGAGCCTTGTAATGTTTCATCGATAATTAAGTCAAGAATAAAATAGTTACAAAAGAGTAATTTGTTTTATTTCTTATGCATGGTGTTATTTATTCTGTGACAAGAACTACAGTCGATTCCAAATATGCCATTGTTTAATTTGGAAATAGGACTTGATTTAAGTTAATTAACCTGTAATGGTAACATTTTCATTTTACAAGTAATATCAAATGATTGTTACCAAATTGTAATCACGTTATCTATTTGCAGTATAGTAAATGAATATTTTTAATTTTTTGTAAAAATAATTGGCAAAAAAGGTGCGTTTTCATCATGACGCTCATACATCATGGAAAACTCAACAGAAATTGGATGAAATACGTTATGAATTGCTTCCCCATCCACCATATTCTCCTGATCTAGCTTCCTGTGACTACACTTCCTGTTCCTAAACCTAAAAAAATGGCTTGCTGGAAGGAGATTCAAATTAAATGAGGAAGTTGAATGGGAAACCGATGCATATTTGCGAGGACTTGATAAATCGTACTACCAGAATGGCCTAATGAAAGAGGAAAAACGTTGGACTATGTGTATCGAGCGAAAAGGAGAGTACGTCGAGGAATAAAATAAAATTTTGAAGAAAAAGTTGTGTTCTCATGTTCAACCGGCCATTTAGCAGACCGCCCTCGTATGTGTGTTTTCTAGCAATTGGAGTACATGCGTTTCCTTGTTCAAACAATAAAACCAAGGACCATCCTTAATTTCTGCTACAGTAGAGTAAAGTAGCAAGCAAATTAATATCTATCGGAAGATCTAAGTATTTATTTTATTTTCTATTTGTAAAATCTATTTACTGAAGAAGGCTAGGTGCTGGGAATTAAATTCTCAAATTATCCTGAAGAAGTTTATGTAAAATAAATGTAAGGTTGCTGTCATAGTTTGATAATTTAATTCCCAGCACCTAATCCTTCTCCAGTAAACAGATTTTACAAATAACGGTATAGGGACGTAAATTAACGAAACTGATTTATTTTCTATTGTTCATGGAAATTATTACTTTTAAATATTCCAAACGTTAAAGTTATAAAGTAAGATATATTTCGTTAAAAATTGTTATTTTATTTTACGTAATATACAAGCAAATTCATTTTTATTAAAATTCTTATTACAACTTATTTGTTTTTTTCAAGTGTGACAGTTTATGTGCTTCCAAACACACATAGGATGCAACGGTCACTATTTTTTAATATAATTCCTTTCTATCTGACGTTATTCTGACCACTGGCGCCCGAAATTATAAACCAATGACTCCTACTAATGTGCAGATTTATGCACGCTCTTGATGATTCTTATTATGCACGCTCTTGATGATTCTTAAAGTTAGCTGGTGTATCTAACCGCCCATTGTAAGTACGGGGCTGTACGCTACATACGAATGGAGTTAAATTAGCTAGACTGGTAATTTTTTGAATGTGTCGTCTTCGTTTATCAAATAATTGTGCGATATTTAACAGATGACGAACGTTTTACTCTTCTGAATGAAAGTGAGATCGAAACTCCGGACGATTCAGATGAAGGTAAGTCCGGGTTATATTTTTTTTCTTTAGTTCGGTTCTCTTTTATCTGTAAAGAAGAAGAGATTATTTCTGATGGAAATAGAAATTAACGGCACGGGTGTGCTAGTATAGGTTGCATTGAAAGGTACAATGAAAGGGTTAAAAGAAGAGTTAGAGCAGGGGACGAGTGTTGTCGCGGAATTTTCTCCAAGCTTACTTTTAGTTGATGATGAGACATTTTAAAAAATATTGTAGTGAAGATGTTTGGATAATGGTTGCAGTGCAATGCAATAACCGGACATTGCAAGTCAATGTTGCAGTTTAGCAACAAAAAATTTACAGATGCGCAAGTTTTCCGAGGCTGTATATTAGAAAACTTCCATAGCAGTTGCTTTGGTCACGATCATATCACGTGGCCCATTTACAAATTACGGAACTACATCCGCTCTATAAATAATTTAAATGTGACTGAGGAAGAGCAACTATGCAAGATGAAACCTGCCCCAACTGCTGTACGGTACAGATGTTGAAAATTCTTATTTTTGAAAAAATATGTACAACAGATGATACCTTTCCATAACATTAATTGTGTGCAAAGAAGGCTAATAGTTAGATAGACCATCAGAGCCTGATTTAGGTATCAGGGGTTCTACACCAAATGTACTGCAAAGTCACATTGCGCTTGTGTCAAACCTTGCTGCAAAAAATGGATAGAATAACCAACCGATTGCGTCAGAATTAAGCACTAATTCCGACCTATCGAAGAAAGGAAGAGAATGCTACGATATTCTTGTACGACCAAACAAGTGCCAAATGAATAGAGAGCAGTTGTATATTGATTATTGTGCATGTGAAATTCTGGAATAAATCTCAAATAAATACATTTTAATGAATAAGACTAATATTGGAGCCCCCATGGGCGTGTCTTCGAGTTTTCTACCACTTTGCATGGATAACGTACAAAAGAGATCTGAGTATCTTTGATGCGCATCAACAACAAGAAATATGCGACCTGCACCGCAATTTTGTTGCGCTATGCGTTTCAGGCTAAGATGAAAGTATTCCAAGGTCTGCGTCCAAAAGATGTACGTCTGGCTGGAAACGATCATCTTCATACCTGTCCTGTGGCCGATAGCAACATATTGCAATGTTGTAAAAATACAAATAATTTCATTTTAAGTAATGTTTTTAATACAGACAGTACACCAGTTTTAATTTTGGTCTTAAATAGTCTCACGATTGCATTTGGTTTAAAATGTGAATACTACAAGAATCAGTCCTACTGATTCTGAATCTTTAATAGGAATGTGCTAGTTGGCAATCAACAAATAGTAGGGATTCGAATCGCAGGTTGATTTTTAAATCTGAGGCCCAGTGCTCAACCGGCTGGATGTACTGTTTAGATGTTGTAGGGAGTTTTAAAAATTTAAAAAAAATGTGCTAATCTTTTAAACGCCATCAGAATGTCATATAATTATATATCTGAGTTGTGCTAGCGTAGCACAACGTAGCACAACCACCAATTTCGCCAGCACAAAGATATAAAGGGCACTTTACTCGAGAGTTGCGCTAGCGTAAGACAATTCAGGTATGTAATTTGTAGTCATCGAATCGTCAGAGCATCGAAACTCGGACATAGAATGCTGTTGCGAACGGCCGCGCTCAAAAGTAAAGTGCCCCTTATATCGTTGTTCTGGCAAAATTAGCAGTTGTGCTACATTGTGCTACGATAGCACAACTCATTTATGCAAGTTGGTAGTCAACGAATCGTCAGAACATCGAAATTTGGACAGAGAATGCTGTTACGAACGGCCGCGTTCAAGGGCAAAGTGCCCTCTATATCATTGTGCTGGCAAAATTGGCGGTTGTACTGAGTTATGCTACCCTGGCACAACTCATATAATCAAGTTGATCATTGCATCGCCAGAACATCGAAATTTGGACATAGAATTCCGTTGCGAACGGGTGCGCTCGAGAATGAAGTGCCCTTTATATCGTTGTTCTGGCAAAATTGGCGGTTGTGCTGAGTTGTACTACGCTAGCACAACTCATATATGCAAGATGGTGGTCATCGAATCATCAGAACATCAAAATTTGGACATAGAATTCCGTTGCGAAAGGCCGCGCTTATGAGCAAAGTCTCTTTTATATCGTTGTGCTGGCAAAATTAGCGATTGCGCTAGCACAACTCACATAATCAAGTTGGTGGTCATCGCATCACCAGAACATTGAAATTTGGACATGGAATTCCGTTGCAAACAGCCGCGCTCAAGACTAAAGTGCCCTTTATATCGCTATTCCGGCAAAATTAGTGGTTGTGCTAAATTGTGCTACACTAGCACAACTCATATATGTAAGTTGGTGGTCATTGCATCGTCAAAACATCGAAATTTGGACATAGAATGCCGTTGCGAACGGCCGCGCTCAAGGGTAAAGTGCTCTTTATATCGTTTTGCTGGCGAAATTGACGATTATGCTGAGTTGTACTACGCTATCACAACTCAGATATACAATTATATGACATTCGGATGGCTGATGTTAATTTAAACGTTACTTCAATCCTATATCATCGAACATGTTTTTTGGGCGTAATTTTTTCTGTAATTATTTTTTCGAAATACTACTTTAGCACAATCTTAGCACAACTTAGCACAATTGAGAAAATTGCGAAATATGCAGAGTGGGCTGGTCTAAAATATGTTTTTTTTTCGATTTTTTGACGCATTTTTCGTATTATAGTCATTATATTCGAGCACAATTTAGCACAAGCCTAGCATAATTCAGCACAACTCTTGAAATTAGCTAATTCGAAAAGTGGGGGGGGGGGGCTAACTTCGTATAGGCAGCAAACAAAGGGAATAAAATTTATCAAAAAATACTGAATTAGCAGGATGGAGGAAAATAAAAAGTTTGAAAATACAAATTGTTTTGAAATATTTTTATTGCAGACGTGTTTACCGTCTATCACAACATTCCACACTTCACAGTTTATTACGAGGTCCCTTGACTTTGGATTTTTATATTCACTGAAGCGATAATGCTGCCACCTATTTGTCGAATTTCTTACTTAGCATTATGCTATCACAGTTATCTGTAACTTCTATAGATATTTTTTCTCTAGTCTAGGCCTAAATAAAATATCATCGTTTTAGCGATGTTGATTGTTTTCTAACCGTGAGAAGCTTGCTAACTGTAAATTCAGTCACATCAAGGAGTGCTGAGATTATTTGTATAAATTTATACCTCCATTGTGCTTAAACATATCTCATCAGTGACTTATAAGCATTTGCAAGGTAGCTTTTATTATCATATTATAACAAGAAAAACAAACGTTTTATTCATTGTAATTCTACCAATTCCATGATTATTTTAATATGGATGTTTTATAATGGAATAAAGAAGGATGATTGTGAAATTCTTATTCTGATAAATATGCTGTTCTAAAGAGATATTTTCGTTTTGAAAGGAAGGCGCAACTCTTGTTTTATGTTTTATCAGTTTAAAGGTCCTTTTTTCTTTTAATTGCATCATAATCTCGATGATTGTTGTTCTACAATGCCAATTATCACGTTACCATTAATTACTCTGGTGCCGTTTCGATTAAAGTGGAATCTAGATGTTCCGTAATTAGACGCGCACGATAGTTGTCTTTCACAGTGGCGTCTTGTGGTAATACATAACTAATTACTGTACCAAATCGACCACTTCGGAAGTAAAGGCTCATTTATAACCAACAACCAATGTCGGGTATCAGCCGCCTTTATGAAAACCTTTTTCGAAAAAAAACTGCATATTTCTACTCTTAGTAGGGGAACTTAAGGTCTTTCTTTATGCAACAATTTTATAGGTAATTTTCAACTGTGGTGTAAAATATTGTTCTTAATAATTTAATCACTAATATCTAAATATTATCGAATTTTATTTAGGATTTCCTAATTTTTCTTTAATGCCTATGTCCATATTTTACAATTAAATACAATGGAACATGATACACAACTGTAAAAAGTATTGCACCCCCTCACATAACTTTTTCAACTCTGAAGATGCATTAAAATGTATTACATTTAAATAAAAAATAAAGTTTAATAATTATCCATAATTAAACCAGTAATAGGGTAAATTTAAAATATCTTTCATAAATATCTTATCAATATTTGTTTTCTAATATCGAGTCAATTCCTTAATGACAATAATAAATGAGTAAATAATGACTAACCTTTATTAAGTCTACATAATTGGAATCATTTTCTGGAAAGTTTTAATACTACACTGTTAATTTTATGAATTAGTGAATATCTAATCGTTTAATGAGTTTTTCGCAGAATACTCATTAAGTAATGAAACTCCTGAATAATATTCTATTCTATTGCTGTACTTTTTATACTTTTCTTGTAAGTATCTCTCTCTTTCGTCACATACAAGCTCTATCGAGCATCTCATTTATTTAAATAACATTTTATTTTTAAATAAAATATTTTCTTCAACTTCCTCATTTAAATAATAAAATATAGCGTAGTTGTTTTAGTCTACTTTACATTGAGCATCTATAAAACGCAAATAAGCCTTGAAAGTGCAACTAATAACTAATTGCAACATAAAATCGCAGAAACAATCATTTCTGTTTTACACCAAACAACATAAAACTCAATTTGGACATGGTTGTTAAGTGAATAACAAATTTAATCTTGTAGGTCAAAACAAACAAATTAAATTTCTTACAATAAAGAAATATAAAATAATTCTTTATTTCGTTACACAAACAATTCAAAAAGGCCAAATTTGACTTTTGACAGATATTGCACAAGCCCGATTGTCATTTAATTAACTTAATTTTAATCTTCACTTATTTTGCGTTGTATGATAAGAATGTGCTGTGTATTCTTTAATTTAAATAATATCACTTTAACAGTTAACTTATTTAAATTACTGTGAGTAATTAGAAATATTTACTCCTAATCACTATAAACTTTTAATGTTGATAAAGTCCGTTTGTTACTCATCAAACTCAGTCAGTTGAGAAAAATGTTACCAAATGCGTATGTCCATGTGTACCTAGTTATTTTCCAATTACTTAATAAAGCACAAATAAAACATTAAACAAATTTATTACTTAGAATTAATTATATCAACAAAATTAGTTTTGGTAATCTGCCAATTGCCCCAAATTCCATCAACTTTTGAGTAGATATATTGTAATGAAATAATTACTCATCTTAATGCCCATCTGTCTACCTCCAGTTAAATGTACTTAGATGTAATTGCCAAACAATAGTTTTCATAGAAAAGACTAATTTAAAAAACCGGCTGTCAAATTTGTAACAAAGTTGCAGTCCTAGGAATGCAAACGGTCAAGTTATTTCCAATGTGGAACGTGCAACAGATTCAAAACCTTAGAAAGATGACACTGATAATGAAACACAATATTTGTTGTTACTTGGCAGGTATTTCGCATTGCGAAATGCAAATCAACTGCGTGCTTTCACAATTCTTTTTTCCGATCCTTTTTGATCAATAACTGCGTGCCCTGCTTTTTCCTCATAGTATGCCTAAACCACCTCAGTTTTTCTCCAATCTTTGTTAGTTCATCCTAAAACCTCAATTAATTTTATAAGCATCCAAGTTCATTTTGTAAAGCAGCGTCAGAAATTGAGTTAACTTTATCAAATAACTGTCAAGTCAATATGTCAGTACAATCAACAATTACAATTTTACCATGTTTATCTTGTGTATAATTTTGCACCGGCCTCTGTAGTTGCCATGTTTTCCTCCGAGCCTAAAGGTCGCGGGTTTAAACCTGGTTAAGGTCGGTAATTTTTCAGAAGAACAATTCTCGGCTAACGAAGTAAAATAGCTGATCCCATGTCAATATGATACTTGGCAAGTAAAAAACCTTCTGCTGGGAGATAAAACGTCCCAAATACAGCTAATTCCGCATCCTCAAAATCAAATCGTAATTTTGTGTACTTAAAATTTTAATTTTACCATAAACGAGGTCTGTTCAAATTTAGCTTGCAATTTGATGCTATGTCTAGTGCAATTCATGAGGCTAGTGCACTATTACCTTGCCTTCAATCGATTTTGTTTAGTTTTGACATATTCGAACATCATGTTGCAGATTCTGATATGCAATGGATTGTAATCAACTTCTTTGTAATAAAAATGTCAAGTCTAAGCATATTGAAGAGATGTGTACAATTCAAATATTGAATTAAACGGCTCAAAATATTTAAAATTCAAAAATCCGAAAAAGATTTTCCCCGGCCAGGAATTGAACCTGGGATACTGGATTTGTACTTCAGCATTTTACCAACTACACCACATAAAAACAGATTTTTTTGAACTTTGATTAATTTCATTAATTTCAAATGTTAACCTGTTAAACCATCGTTTATTTTGCCCCGGCCGTAGTGGTTCTATAGTTGCCATAGTTGCCTTTTAACCTAGTGCGTAGGTTTAAACCCGATCGGTCAAGTATCAAAACCATGAAGGCAAAAAGTAATTGTGGTTCCACAAATCTTCTTACTTGACACTCATCAAATCTTAATTTTGTGCATTTAAAACTTATTTTACCACAAACAATAATGCAATTCATGAAATTCAAAATATCGTTTTTTATTATTGTACCAGCTTATATACTGATGCCTTGATTTCTATTGATTCTGTTTGGTTTTGACAGATGCCCCAACAGCTTGTTGCAAATTCTGTTGCGCAACTAATTATAATTATAATTATAATTATAATTATAATTAAACAATTGGAAGTTTGGGGGAAATACTATCATAAAACCCCAAGCGTAAGCAATTCCGTGAAGGTAAAGAAGACGTCGCAAATTTGGCATACGCTAAACGACCTCGAACATCCGTCACTGATGCACACATTCATCATGATAGACGAATTTGTGTGTAACATTGAAATTACTGGAAAAATTCTAGGTAGTGTTGAAAAAATTATTCCTGAAGAATTAAGATTTAGAAAACTTTATCCCAAGACTGCTTCCCTTAGAGCAAAAACAGAAAAGAGTCCAAGTTGTAGCAGAGCTCCTAAGGCGCTTTGGATAATGAAAACCATTTCTGGACAACTTGCTTACTTGTGATGAACCTTAGCTTCATTACTTTATCCCAGAAAGTAAACAATCATGTTTTAGAATACATCGCCAGCTTTCAAAATTCAAAGTTGTTCTTCATCTAGAAAAGTTATGGCGATGATATGTTGAGGCCTTGTTTGCCGATTTTTTCACATAACGTCAAACCGTGAATGCTGCCCATTATTGATAGCAATTGTCTGTAAAAATTAAACCTGCTTTTCGCAAAAAACGACCCATCACGATAACTCATTCTAATTCCGCTCAACTGACCAAAGATGAATTAGCCAAATTACATTGGGAAACACTTCCCCAATTTCCCTAAGGTCCCTAGTTATCCCCATGCGATTTCCATTTGTTTGCACCTCTAAAAGAAGCTTCGAGACGCATCAGGTTTGAGGGCAATAAAGATGTCAAGAATTTTGGGCACAAATGGGATGGCAGACAGCCAAAACATCTATAGAGAAGCTCCCAAGAAGATGGCGAAAATGTATTGAACTGCAAGGAAAGTATGTCCAGAAGTAGCATAAATTTTATTTCAATAAAAAGTTATAAGTAATTTCCAGATTACATTTTTATGCCGTGTACATCGTTATTTGTTTTTTAATGACTCAATAATTAATTGATCTTAATTTCAAAACCTTATAAGTGTGTTTGTATTTGTTCTAACGTCGATTATGCTGGCCTCGGCTGTTGTAGTGGCTAGCATATTTGCCTCTACACCCAGGGGATGCGGGTTCAAACTCGATCGAGGCCGGTAAATTTTTCAGCGGAGAAAAATTTAAAAAACATGCCTTCTTCTCGCACAAGGAAGTAAAATCGTAGGTCCCGTGTCAATGTGACATTTGGCACGTTAAAAATCCCTACTGGCGGTGGAACTGCTCCAGATTAGGCAAAATTCTAGTAGGCGTGGCGAAATGACCATATAACAGTTCTAGTCCGAGAGAGCCAAGGGAAATGCCGTATCCCGATCCCGCAGCCACAAAAACAAACAAACAAACCAACGTGGATTATAGCAAACAAATTTTAGCAAACGAAGATAAGATATTTTCTTCAAAATTTAAATAATTTGACATCGTTTTTGGCGTTTTCGTTTTTTGCAAAATTTTTTTTGTAGTAAATATTAATTATTTTAGCAGCGCCCAATTAAATATCAAACCGCTGTGAACTGCAAATTTACCCTAGCCACTCGCGATATACTGGGCACATTATATGTATAATGCTTGCCTCGAGTTTCCCAACCAATCTCCCAAAAGTAAATATTATTTTTCTGTTATATCAAGTTTTAAAACCTCCGCAAAATGTAATTATTATACGAGGAATGCTGTGAAACTAATGCCATATTCTTAAACACGTATTAAATTTGTTCACCGTTTATGAATAGAAGGTGATTTTAAAACCCACCGATAAACTTGGATCATATACGTAGCGATAGTTCTAAATTACGAGAAAAAATTCCTTTGTCCTTTCCAAAAAAACGTTTTTAAAATAAAGCTACAGAATTATTTAAAAACCACTGCAATAGCGAACAAGTGACCCTGTAAAGTGAATAAACTATAAACACATGACTCTGATGTTGTCATTCTAACAGTAAAATAAATAAACCCAGGATATTAATTTCGTTCATAGCTTAGCGTTCATTTAAAAACGTTGCACGCATACGTTGTTAAATTATTAGAATATTTGTGTTTTATCACACACTTTTGTACAATAGTGTCTTATGTTTTTCTTTAACGAAGTGTAATCATTTTCAATTTTGTGCATTTATTAATTTAATTGCTTTTAGTTTAAGTTTAACAACGTGTTTGTGCAATAATGGATAGATTAACTAGTATCATAGGTAAGTTCTTAATAAAACCAATATCTTATCTTAAATTGCAAGTTGAGAAAGGTTAAGGGAAATATTACTTGATTCTCCAATGTAATACACGGAGTAAATGCAGTCAATAGCTTTGATTTTCTGTTTATAAAACCTACATTTCATGTAATTTAAAATCGTACACGAATAATAAAATGTCTTATAACAATGAAAAATCCTTTACAATTTTTTACGAATTCTAACAATTATAATGGTCTAAAAAAGTAAATTATCGAAATTATACTACTTATAAAAATGTGGATATGGTCATTAATATAATTTAACTAAATATTAAATGTTCAATTTTGGTCTCCATAAAATACAAACCAATAAAATTGTAGGTATTGTGTATTGAGATAGGTTAATTGTATATAAATAAACAAATACAGCCGCAGTAATTTGATATTATCAAATATATTATTTACTTTGCGATATGTAGTAGCAATGGGATTGTGTCTAGACATACTCATTTGTATGCAAATTTTCCAGCAGTTCTTAAACAGGGGACATTTTCAATTTTGTTCAAAAAAACTAATTTATGGGATTTTCTTGTTAAAGGACGTGTTTAGACCTCTACAGCACCGTGTTAACACGTTTTCGGACACGTCTGCAAATGCAGACAGATTTCTGGCGATGTATCGGGGCACGCCTGGATTAGCAGTCGTTTTAAATTGTTAGTTTGGGGACGTGTCTGCAGTTGCAGACACATTGTGCCTTTACTTATATGAGCGTTTGTACTTACATCATTACATCAAGCATTTTTTTTGTTTTTATCCCGTTACATCAAATTGAATGGCTGGTTTTATGTGGTTATGTTGCATTTGTTGACAGATTGCTTGCTCTAATTGTTGTGCAACAATTTAAGAAATATAGGAGTGAGATTTATTGTTAAAACTCGTTATATTTAACTATTGTTCTTTTATTGAAGATATTCGTATTTATTTACGAGAGTGTTGGTTAAGTGTTGTAATAGAATTATTTTAATTTTATGAAATTAATAAGTTATTTTTGTAGGTTAGGATGGCAGAAGAGAAACACCTTCTAAAGCTTCACGACTAATGTCATTTTAGCTAATATAAATTCTCTAGCTCTGACAGTGATCCCTATACTGATGATAGTGATGGAAATGATAATTATAGCCTGGAACTGACGACCTTCAATCTTCTGATGAAGAAAATAATCAAAAAAACAATAAAGATAACAAGGAAGAAAACAATGAATAATTAATACAAGATGAAGTCATTTTAGATGACGTTGATGATAATGAGTGGACTAACACCCTCGGAAATATATCAAATTTCAAATTTGATGAAACTTCAGTGGGCATAAAAATTCGGATGGACGATAGTCCATTAGGCGTTTTTAGATAATTTTGGTCGGATGACATAATGGAATTATTAGTAAAATGTACTAATGACTACGGCATCAGTCTTTCTAAAGAAAATTGTCTGAAACGTAAATATAGCAGGACAAAAGCGTTTATAGAGACAACGAAAGAAGAGTTAAAGATATTTATTGGTCTCTCTCTTTTGAGAGCACAGTCAGGAGCTCCAACATATCCACTATATTATCAGCCACTGTTCACAGTAAACATATCTAGTAAACGATATGAAATACTACTTCGTTACTTTAATTGTACAACTGAGCGAACAGTGAAGATAGGCTTAGCAAAGTGCATCCATTGTTGGAAAGATTGTAGAAGATTTTTCAGGAAACATATTACCCAGGGGAGAAATTATCTTTGGATGAGTCATTGCTGCTTCATCATAGAAGACTCAGTTTCCACGAATATATAAAAGATAAGGTAAAATATGGCATCAAGTGCTATGAACTTTGTGCTCCAAATGAGTATGTGTTGAACATTGAAATTTACAAGGTGAAGCAGCAATTTCGAAAATTAACGGCCTGGTTTTAAGGCTGATGAGTGCTTACCTTGATAAAGGGCACCGCTTGGTGAAGAATAATTACTAATTCTATTAGGTCGCAAGGCACATTCCATCGGCACTCTGCGTTCAAATCGGAAGGGTAATCCAAAACC